>BMAW01034657.1:35699-83822 GCA_019974015.1 Nephila pilipes | reverse complement strand
TTTTTTTTTTTTTTTTTTTTTTTTTTTTTTTTTTTTTTTTTTTTGTTATTTCATAAGATCGAACAATCCGTCCATCAATAAAATTATGTGATTGATTTTTGTAGATACATGTCTTATTGAAACTGAAAATTATGTTTAAGACATCGGTTTAAGGTGGGTAAGCGTGTAAATGATGCAAATTTGAATTTTTAAGGATTATTTTAATTTGGCAAAATGAATTTTGATACCATTGTATTTTTTTTACAATTTCGTTATAAAATAAATGTGCCGAGTGAGATGTATTGGATCCATCCTATTCAGTAGTATTAGGGGAGCCAGGAAGTAATGTCATTTATGTGCACGTCGATATTCGTTAGTCATTTAACAGCTCATTATGTACTTCAAAGTCGTGCCAAAGAGTGATTAAAAGGTTAGAGTGATTTGTTTATTCTTAAATAATTAAATCTTAAATTTCATTTTGCAATTTTAGGTGGAATGGCCAGCAAAGTACCAGAAGAAGTATATATTCAACATTATATGCTTTTTGAGTTTGACAAGAATAGTTATGAAATGGTTGCTATCAAAATATTTGTGATATTTATCCAAATTCATTAGACATTTATAAATACCAACGATGGTTTTTTAAGTTCAAATCCGATAGTTTCGGTCTTTCCAACTCGTACTGATCAGGAAGTCCAACAACTTTAGACATGTTTAGGGTATGAAGGGGAAGCAAATCCGTGTCAGACAATCGAGGAGCAGCCGAGCACTCTTATCCAGCCTTGGTCGACCATCCAAGAACATTTGCAGCAGATTGGTAAAGTACGCAGAGCAACTGTTTGGGTACCGCATAATCTACCCGAAGAAAGCAAAGCTAACTGATCCACAACTTGCAACTTACGTCTTCAGCAGCACAATATAAAAGAGTTGTTTGATTTTTGATCACTGGAGATGAAAAATGGGTTCCTAATGATAATCGAAAACGCTAAAGGCAGTAGCTATCTCCAAATGAATTGCCAATACATACAGCTTAGGCGCTTTTCTGTGTTTGGTGGAATATTCACGGGGTCGCTCATTTTGAAGTGCTAAAATCTGGACAAATTGTGAATGTCCACCTTTACTGTGAACAATTCGATCGTGTAAGCCAATCTTTAATTGAAAATTGCCCAGCGATCGTCAACAGAAAAGTAGACACACGATAATGCAAGATCGCATTGTTCATGACGAACCCTGGGAAAAATTAATGAATTTGAATGGGAAGTATTGCCGCACTCGCCATACTCGTTCGATATTAGGCCATTAGATTTTCTTTATTCCGATCATTACAACAATTTCTAAGTAGCAAAAAAAATTGAAAATTCAGATGATGTCCAAAATACCATCTCCTGATATTTTGCTCCAAAACCAATTGATTCTTATCGATCCGGAATTGAAAATTTACTCACTAGTTGACAAAATGTTGTTGATAACGAATGTGATCATCACTGAATAAAAACAAGAACTTGGTAAAAATGTATCTGTTTGAATTTTATGTAGAAAAACGACATTACTTTCTGGTCCTCCTAATAATATAAAAATACATTCTCAGTCAGAAGCCTGAGGCAATATTTTAAATTGCTTTATCTTCATTTTTAATTTTTTTTGTTTCGTTTTCCTTTCTAGGTTTTTTTTTATCACTATTGAAATACTTAAATCACTGATTTTATATTTACATTTTTATTATAACTCAATTTTTCTATACTCCTATCATTATGCAAATTTTTGCTAAATTATACAAAGTGTGGCTATTAAATAACAAGATGGAACTGCTACAGAAGGAGTACGCATGAGCCAAACTCCAGGGACCGACAGCTTTTTAGCTTGGAATCTTCTCTTTCAATTGCTGTGCCTCTTATTTCTATAAACAAATCCATATAACCATAGCCTTCGTTCGCATTAGAGATATTTTTTTTTGTTTCGCCAGAAAAAATGATAAATGAGGAGCGAATTGTTGTGAAATTTTTCATGAAACTTGGAAAATACGTTATTGAAACTTATAATTTATTAAAAGTGTTTGGAGAAGACTTATATGACGTAAATAAAAATAATATATCGCATGCACGTGTTTTTGAATGATTTAAGTGTTTTTAAATCGGCCGGGAAGACATTGAAGATAATTCATGGCCGGGTTACCCTTCCCTGTCAAAACACGTGTGACAATATTGAAAACAACGGTAACCTGGATCGATCTGACCGTCGAATAAGTATTCGTGCGATTGCTGAGACTGTAGGAATCATTGACAATGAATCGATATGGCAAATTTTTCCATCAAGAGAATGCGCTGGGTCATTCCACATTACCTGTCAAGAAGTTTCTAGCTAAGTACAACATTCTATTGTTAGACCATCCACCTTATTCTCTGGATCCTTAGCCATGTGACTTTTGCCTGCTTCCTAAGGTGAAATCTGCATTGAAAAGAATCCAATTTGAGTCGTTGAAGTGATAAAAGAGAAAGCGACACGCTTCCAGAAGGAGCTGACAGAAGACTTTCAACACTGTTTCGAACAATGGAAGAATCGTAAGAACGTTGTAGGGATAGAGGAGGGATGTTAATAAGGTGATAATAAGTAAATATGTATAAATACAAAACAAAATATTTACAGTGTCAATCTCGTTATTTAATTGCCACACCTCCTGTACATGTTTATTATGTTTCTTGTACTTTAATGTTTCATATTGTATATATACAGCAACATAAATTACTTTATTTCGTTTTTTGACTTTTTTCTTTAATTTTCAATTTATTCTCTTTATTTGAACTTTATTGCCTTGATTTTATTAAATTTCCTATGTATGTTTCAATAAGTTATGTTTTAACTTGGTAAATATAGTATTTTTTTTTACTGGTTCTGATTTGACATTTTAAATTTGGTTAATTTATTTTGCTACAACTTTGCAACTGGTTGTTTACTTTTAACTTATTTATTTAGTAATTCTATTAAAATGTATTAATTATTTTTTAAATTTATATATTTACACACACACACGCATATATATATATATATATATATATATATATAAGGCTTACATCGTTATTTAAAATTCACTACAAATTATTCAAGGTTTAGATAATAATATCTAGAAGTTTTAAGAATAAATTGTTATTCCAGGTGTTGCTGTTCATTGAGAAAGAGGCAATAATAATATTGAAAACACAGTGCTATTCTGGCCCAGAGGCCGACGCGAAAACACCATATGAATATCAGGAGAGAGAAACAGAATAGAAGGCTTTTTCTCGCCTTGTTTTGAGTTTAAAAGTGGGGATTTTCCAGGGCCTCCCAAGTTCTAGGCGGATTTCAGCAACAGACAAAAAGTCTAGTAGGGATTATTTCTAACAAATTTACACCCTTGGGAAAAATAATTAAATATATTTTTTGAGAACGTGATCTGATAAACAAAAGGATGATTTGGAATTTGATCAGGAAATAGAAATGAACTCTTTACTTTTGAATTAGAGAAGGAAAAAATTTGGAAATTAAATTATTCAGAAAAATTATTAAATTAAAGTTAAGCCATTACACACACACACACACATACATACATACATATATATAATCACATTATTAAATTTAAGAATGGTAAAAATATGTCCGTAGTAAAAACACTTTAAAGTAAGAAATTATTCTGTGAAATCTGTAAGAGAAAAACGTAGGATACACCCACACATATTAGATACAAATTAATATACATAACAAATAAAATTAGAAATAGAAGCACTTTTTAATAGCTTCATTTATTCATAGAACTTGAGTACTAAGAATCTGAACTTATTTAAGACAAACAACAGAAGGTAAAACCTTTCAATAAGCAATTATTATCTTTAACGTAAATTCTTATAAAAATTACTAACTCCTGGCTAAAGATTGCAAATGTGTATATTTATGACTATTTACTTACAGCGCCACAGAAGTCTTCTCTGTAATAATTCGTAAATAGTCATTCCCTAGTAATTTAATTTGCTATTGAAGAATTTTCACATACCGATAGCGAGCTATGGACATCTCCTTTACTTCGTTTGCTTCAACGTTTCCTTTATACAAATATAAAGCTTTAACAAAATAAAGAAAGTTCTAGTAACTCAGAGAAAGTTTACTTAGACTGATTGTGTTACCAACAAGAATTAATTCAATCAACTTGTGATTTTAAAGTGCTCTGAAACGAAAATCAACTATCTTTGTGTTTTATTTTAGAAAACTTTGAAGAAAAAAATTTATTTTAAATCGAGATTTCTAAAAGTTTTATTTTAAAAGCTTGAGGAATGAAATTTTTATTGCAAAACATTTTAAAGATTATTTACATTTTAAATTTACAGTATATATTAAGAGTTAAAATATTAAATCAATATTTGGAATCTTTATATACATTTGTTTTGTAAGATGTGGCACATAAAAAAAATGTGAATCTTTAACGTTTTAGGAAATATTTGGTACATTTTTTAAAATAAAAGTTGCGCTTTTATTTATATAAAACTATATAGAACAAATTGCTTTCATTTTTGATTTTTGGTATTTTTTGTCACATGACAATTCTCTAGCGGTAGCTAAAAATACTCAAATATTTAGCAATTTCTCCACTCAAACTAGACTAAAATAAAGGTATCATGGTTTTATAAATTATACTCTCTCTGAAACTGTAGTTTATTACATAAATACTTCAGCAAAGTTATACTTAACCAATACTTCAAACATCTTCTTTCAAAATTAGTGTTCTATTATCGTTTTCTTTGCAGAATAAACAGTTTCTACGCCTTCTATTCATCTGCAAAACAACATAGTTTTCGGCAGTGGTATTTGCTCGATTTGGCAGATATAATTTGATTTTCAGTGGAAATTTTAAATGTTGAAGTTAAAAGCAATGCATTTTTTGTCTTAAGTAATGCCAAATATATGTTGTTTCATGTTGCATACATAGTTTTGCCATGCTCGCTTTTCACCGAAACTAAGATGACACCAAATGGGAAAGTCGAATTTATTTTTGGAGATAAAGAAAACACGGTTTAGTGTTGCTTTTATAATTAATGAATTTCATTTTCTAGATATTTTAATTCAAAAATAATCGGAAAAAAAATTATATACTTCTCATAAAAAAAGTAGTTTATCTTAACGAAATGAATATTTATTCACAGTTCCAAGAGTGCTTTCTATTAATTCAAATACTTATTTTAAATAACTCTTAAAAACATATTTGCCGTAATGCTAAGAAGTTATAGTTTAAAAATTTTGGGAAGCCTTTTAGATTTATATCTTTTAGAAAATTTCATGAATGCTTTGGTTCTAAGTAGAGAAAGTTTATATTCCAATTTTTCTTTCCTTTTCTTTACTTGTAGTAGCAGAAATCATCAAAAACTAATCGGTATGAATGAATTTCATTAATTTTGTACTTATGTCTTGCTTATATTTCCATAATTATGTTGTGTGTGTAGATATATTTTAGAATTCAAATATTTCTGTATATATATATATATACAATCTATTGGGATTATCAAATATCAAATATATCCAAAAATAATAAATATATACAGATAAAAAAGAGGTGTGGTTATTAAATAACAAGACTGACGCTGTTTAAGAAAAAGTATGCTTGCGCAAAACGCCAGCGACCGACAGCTGTTTAGCGTGAAACTTTCTCTGTCAAATTGCAGTGGCTCTCGCTTCTGTAAACAAATCCATATAGCCATAGTTTTGCCTTCATTCGCATTAGAGTTATTTTTCTTTCTTTCGCTAGAAAAATGGAAAAGAAGCAATGAATTGTTGTGAAATTTAACATAAAACTTGGAAAAATTGATACTGAAACACATAATTTACTGAAAGAAGTGCATGGCAATGAATTTTTATCACGTGCATATGTTTTTGAGTGGTTTAATCATTTTTAAGATGACCGAGAAGACGTTGAAGAGGATTCACATACGGGTGGCCCTCCCACGTCAAAAACGGATATAAATATAGAAAGAATCGTTAATCTGGTTTGATCTGACAGTCGGTGAAGTATTAATACGATTACTGAGTGTGTAAGAACTGAAAAACAATTCGTTCCGTCACATTTTCACCCAAGAAAATTCACTGGCTCATTTTGTCTGTCAAGAGGTTTTTATCCAAGTACAGCATCCTAGCGTTAGACCATCCGCTTTATTCACCGTATCTTGAGCGAAGCTACTTCTATCTTTTTCCTAAGGTGAAATCAGAATTAAAACGAACAAGATTTCAGTCATTGAAGCTTTGAAACATAAAGCGACACGAGTCCTAAAGGAGCTGGTAGATGAAGACTTCCATCACTCTTTCAAACAATGGGTGATTCGCATGGAGTGTTGTAGACATAGAGGATGGGAGTATATTGAAGGCAATCATAAGTAAATATGTATGATATCAAAATAAAATATCTTATAGCGTCAGTCTCGTTACTTAATAGTCACACCTCGATATATAAATATATATATTCAGGTAAGTTCAGCCAATCGAATTGAAATTTCAAATGTTTTCATTTGAAGAAAAGACAATAGACTACTCATGGTTATGGTGAAAAAAGTTAGAAATTTTCGAATAATAACACTTACTTTTTTCCTGCACAAATTTATCGCCGCATTGATAAATCATAAATGGTGTTGGAATGATACATGTCTGTTGAAAAATGCCGGCATAAAGGACTCGTAAAGAAAAGCATTATAAAGGACCAATCACAACTCATAGAGGAGGTGCATTAACGCACCTTGCATAATTCGCAGGAATAAACGGTAGAAGCTCCAATCACAGAACACCATGCGAAAAGCATTGCTTCTAATAATCAGTGTGGGAAGACTGATTCTTCAATCATATGTTGAATTACGATGAGATTTACAGGGCAACCACAAAGTGAATTGATTAAATCTATTTTTTCTGACGGACAAAAAGCTGCCAGAGCAGTGCAAGATTTATTGGCGAAATCATAGAGTGAGACGATGTTCACGTTCTATAAAAACTGTACGTAATTTGATAAGACTTTGGAAACACGCCTTGAAACACATGTGAAAGATCATGATCCGAACTACCATCTGTTTCTGTTGAAATTGTTGGGAAGTGCATAATACGATTTCTACTTGTCCATTACATACTGCAAGAAGTGTTGTCCACTAAACCAAAATCATCATGATTCTGCGTCTTGATCTGCAGATGTTTCTTTATCGATAGCAGCGCTTCTGAATATTGCAATTTGGAGACGAGTAACAGTAACAGACTTTGTTAATACTTTCTTCATCATTTGCGTTTTCATCATATCTGATAAAGATGCAGGTGGCCTTTGCGGATATTATGAAGGATAAGGCACGTTTTTTCTCAAATGGAAGCGTTACGTTCCACATGTGTTTGACAAGTGCTAAGTAGCACTTTGGTGATAAAGTCATCTTTTGTAACTTTCAGCTTTGGGGCAATCGTGATCTCCTAACCCAATTCTATATATTTCTGGTTCTAGGTTTATCTGAGATTTAAGATGTACACATGAAATTCACGAAATTTATCAAAATTGAAATAAGTAATTAAAACGTGAAGTTATATAGAGTCCTCAAGCAATATTTCATACTCCAATATTTTCAGCAGTTTCCCGCATATAATGAGTTGGCGTCAGCGGAGATGGGCACATTAAAAACATGTAATTTCGATAAAAGTTACTTTTCCTTCTCATCTCTTGTGTTATCATTGGTATAATGCTGTTGGTATAACCTTTGTAATGCTGTTTTCTGCAAATATTTTAAGCCACCAATTTTCGTCATATTCGCGTACCGTTCCAACACCTTCTATGGCTTTTGAATGTGCTGATCAATTTGCGCAGGAAAAAATTTTGTGTTGATTGTAACCGTATCTATGAGAGGTCTATTGTTTAAAATCAACACAATCTCAAAAACATACTTTCAAACAACTATATCTGAAATTTCATTTCGACTTCCTGAGCGGATACACCTCTAAATGTACATATATAGGAGAAGTTTTCATATGACCACCCTGTATACAAGACAGTAAGTCGCTAAAGTACATAAGACAATAAAGTCGAATTAATTTGCCATTGCTGATATGCTAATGTAATATTTCTGAAGTTATATTTTATTCATTTTTCCTTAATTTGTGGTATAATTAGACACTATTATATGGCAAAAAGTTCTAATTTTCTTAAAATCCTAATCCATCACTTTTATTTAGAATTGTAGAAAATATCACTAAATTAATTTTTATTACCTAATAGTCAAACTTCCTCCTCATCTTAAATAAAGGGGAGAAATTTTCTAAAAAAGATTAGAATACCAATAATATGACTCGTTAAAGAAGGAAAAGAAATTACAAGTCGTAAAATGAAAGTTCTTATACCGTCTCCTCACAGTGGTTAAAACTTTTACGGAATGAAACAAAATTAAAGTGATAATATAGATGAAATATGACACATAAATTTTACGTCTTCTTGTAAATAATCCTATTTTAATCTGGAGCTTACGTTCTTTCATCAAATATGAATTCTAAAATGCCTTCTGACTCAACCAGTAACTATATTGTAAATGTTTGTATTTTTATATTTTAGTCATCATGTAACCATATTTTTCAAACGTTTATTAATTGACCTTATTTATTAAATATTTTGTCTTATACTACATAGACTTCAAAATACTTGAATTGCCTTTTTTTCTTAAAGTATCAGGAAAAGAATATTCCTGGTTAACCTGATTATTATTTTCCTGGTTATTATTTTAGAATTTTGATACAATGTCTAAAATAAATAAATTCATCCAATAAAAGAAATATCGATGGTATAAAAAAAAAATTCTTGTACATTCTCATACAACAAAAAATAGCCAGGTAAAGGAACTCTGGAATTCTAATTGTAAATTAAAACATTACGAACAGCGCAAGCACTCATAAAACATCAGACAAAAGAATGCCTTTCTATTTATTTAATGCATGTACATTAATTAAAAGTGAGATTCAAAGTTTTTGTTGTCAAAGGAAATAGTAACAAAAACTATTACATTACAGTCAAAAGAAACGATATATAAATTAAAAATGGAATTACATTTTCATTTTTTAAAAATATGTATAGTTAAAGCAAAGTACTTACTTAGATTCTTGACAAAAAGAATTAAATTTATTGTAATAAGATTCTTTTTTTTCCAAAGAAGCATCTACACTAAAAATTGTGCTAAAAATTACCGAGGATATTTAAGTATTTTTCTAACATATTGTGAGACTATATTTATTTTAATTAACTAAATACACGATCTAAGGAATGTATATAAATAATTTATAAACATTGCTAAAAGAGCTGTTTTGAAGAGAGAAGCATTTGTACTGTTTTATAGTTAAAATAAAATGTATGCCAAATCTGTTTTGTTGTTCTATAACGATTTTATTTAGACAAATAATCTTTTTTTTTTTTTTTTTATATTTAACGACAAATTTACAGATAATAGTTTTACGATCCCTTTCTTCTCGCAACGACTTTGCCGATATTTATAAAAAAAAAAGTTGTTATTTTTGCTTAGTTTCTTTGAGGCCATCTAGCAATATTTTTTCGTGTAGATTTCCGAAACTGGTGAGAAACTTTTTTCAAAACTTTATTTAAAAAAAGTCATGTACTGCGTTTTTTCTTTTCTTTTGTAAGACATAGTGAGTTGAAATAAATATTTATTTTCTATGGTATCCTTCCAGATTAATTTCTTAGCACAACATGGCAATTAACTAACATCAAACAGATAATCGGATCTGGTAGGAATATAATATTCAATGATATATTAATGCTTCAATGATTTATTACGTAATTATAATAATATATAGAGAGCGAAACTCAAGTTAAGTTTTTAATTATTTTTAATGTTTAGTATTTATTTTTGGGGAAATAAAATGTATTTTTCTTTTAAAGAAACGTAATAACTTTTTAAAAGTCATTAACAATTATTTCCATTTTTTTCCTAAGCCATTTTTTTAAATGGGGTTTATTTGAGGATTTCCCCAGATTCAGGGAAAATAACCACTTTTTTGCAAAAATCTCAGAATACACTAAAATCTGATAGTTGAAAAAAAACGTGTTTCAGACCAGGTAATTTATTTTTTCATTATTCCATACTATATCATCTTGGAGAATCAAGTCTTGAATCCAAGATTTAGCTGAAGTGTTTTTGATTATGTTTCTGCTAACTTTAAGTTCTGGGAAATCGCAGCTGTTTAAAGCAAATTGGAGTTTTTAATAGAAGTAAACATACATACATCCATGTCTACTTCATTATGTATTAAGATTACCTTTTGAGCCTGCAACAAAATATTGAAATAGTCTTTGTCTATATATCGAAGCAAAACGTAATTTAAACATTTAATTTATGAACTATTGTCAAACATCGATTTGAACTAAGCAATATTGACTATTTTTTGTGGTTTCTTGTATCACTAATTCAAAAGTCAACAGAGAAATGTTATTTCATCTATAATTTCTTATTTTTCAAGAGTGAAAAACATATATTCTGAATTTAAATTTTATTGTTCATTCTGATGCACTAATTGTCAATAACAGTTGAACTCTGAAGGAAGAAGGTACATAAATACTAACTAAGACATTGTTTCGTCTCTGTTAAATATGCAAATGATTAAAGTGCCAACCGCGTCAGAATCAATATCAGCAGACGCATGATTCACAGTATCCAATAATATCTTCTTAAAAGGTTCTCCTAAAGAATCTAACAATAATTTTGAAGTTTCGAATGCCTTTGAGGGGAAAACAACATCCAATTGAATAATTGGAAGCCTTTGAGAAGGTTCACATCGTAGGATTGTGTGAAAATGGATAGTCGTTCCGTCGGATTGCTCACCATATCGGTCGAACAGTTGTCACAGTTCCCTGCTATTGGTTTAATTATGTACAATGAAATTATGACTCACGATAAGTAGGCTTTGGAAGAGGTACACAGGTTACAAGTAGAGATGATCGAAGATTTGTCTGACAAACACAAAGCCCACTACCGCGATTCCGGACATTATAAGAACAATGATGCTCCCTCAGTATCATTCTGTAGACACCATCAGCAAACGGCTGCCCCTGATAGCACTGCAACGTCGTTGGATACTGTAATGGTACAACGAAAGAGTTGCATGGGGCAATGCGATTGAATCTAGTTTTTATCTTGGTAAAGATGAAAACCACACCCATAAGTGGTAAAAATTACGCTCAGCGTCGCTCAGAACGATTTGTTGTCATTCCTCCACATCCACACAACAGTGTATAATGATATGGGGTGCGATTTTGCATGGCGTCCGATCACAGCTAATTTTCATCAGAGCCTCTTTGATAGACCAAAAGTTTCTTAGTGAAGACTCTTGACCGATAGACATTCCGTTTTTGTTAACGCGCCTATCAAAATCCTCTATTTCGACAAGAAAGAGCTAGTGTTCATACCAACTCCATTTCAAGAGCTTGCCTCGTATTCATAGACATTATGAAATATTACGTCGCCAGACTTATCTCCCCTAGAAAACTTATAAGACGATATAATTCACCGTTCTTTTAAAACTTCTCCGCACCGCAAAGTTTTCAAAACCTCCATGCTAAAATTCAAACTGCATGGGATGAGTTAACACAAGACACCATTAAAAGTGATTATGATTCCATGCCACGATCTGTGGCGCAATACATTAGGAATAATAGCGTTCTAACATCCTATTGATAATTATGATGATTTTGTATTTTGATCAATAAATCTTATCATAGCCAAGTTAAGTTCTTAATCATTTTTTCTTTTTGGTATTGAGTGTTAATTTACTTTCAAATATTTACACTTCCAGTATTCCTTCTAGATGTAACTTTTTTTTTTTTTGACGACGAGTGTATTAACTGATCAGCGTCTAGCGATCTATATATATTTCACAACAAAGAACATCAGTTTGCAATAACTGTCTTGATCCCAGTTTCTTCTACAATGCTATTAGTTTGTGAAATATTAACACTTCATGTTTAGTTCAGTTCTGTGTGTGTCCTAAATAATACGTATTTTTAAAAATCATTTGAGGTAATTTTTTGCCAAGTGCATTAAACAAATTATTATGAAGTATTTGTGACATGGTATGGTAAATATAATTTAAATATATATTGAGAAATGTTTACTGAAATGAATTATGCAAAAAATGAGACTAGTATTTGCTTATTTTATTTTTGCCGCATCTATAAATAGGTAAAGGTGCTAGTAATATTTCATATAATCTTCCCTATCCAGTAATAATGATTAATTTTGTCAATAATACAAAAGCTTAAGTAAACACAGGTGACAAATACTTCACATTGAAACCCTTAATTGATAAAGGAAATAAAACGTTTTGCAAGCTGGTATTTGTCAAAAAAATAAAAAAAAATCTTGCTAATGGATGAAATGATGATCGACATTTTTGGAGCAATTTATCAGATCAAAGCTAATCGCTTTGGGTATAAGTTTTGGTCAATATTTGGTGAAAATGGATACTGTTTTTCTCTCTCATTTTCTGCTGAAAAAGAAAACAACCAGTAAACAGAGCCTTTAGGAACCGGCGCAGTTTTGTAAATGTTATAGGTAGTGAAAGATCCGGAAAGCTATTGTGTACATTTTTGCAATTTTTTTAGTAGCAATGTCTTGTTTTACAAATTGAAAGAAATTAGTTTTAGAGCTTCAGGAGCAATTACTGAAAATCGGACGATTTAATATAGAGTTAAATCGACAAAAGATTTGGAAAAAATGACTCGTGGATCATACACAATTTTTGGTTGGATACCAAGCAAGAAATGTTGCTCGTTATGTGGAATAACATCGTGTACATTTGAATCGCCACAAAATGTTGAGCAGATAAGAGTCACTTATTAGAATTGGACGATGGAATGGAAAAAGTGCGTATGTTATTTCTTCAACCTCTACTGGCCAATCAAAGTATGGAGATAATTAATCACCATGACTTGCTTTCGGAGAAACATTATAATCATTTGATAGCTTATTGACATGGTCGTTTTAAATTTCTTCCTATTGTATAGAAGAATCAATAAAAAGAAATCAATAACATTTTAAAAGATTTTTGAAATTGCAGTGACCTACCTCAAGCTTGGACGTGGATGACACATTTTAAATGGTGGTCCATTTAGTTTTCAAACCATTTCTATAACGCCAAATGGTGTAAGACTAGACAAGAAGGAAAATATTCTAGAAAAACGCTTTAATGAGACGAATTGAAAGTAAATATTTTTGCAAATTTACCCTTCAGCTTGTAAAAACATATATTATTCTTTGTACGACCATTTTTAGGAAGCATCATCATACAAACAAAATATTTATTAAATAATCTTTTTTTAAAAAAAAAATACTATTTTTTTTATTTACCCTACAATCCATTTTAGATCAGCCTATTGCAAAAATCAAAAAATGATAACAATTCCGGAGACAATTTTTTCATTTAATTCTAACCAATCTAACTCGAAAAAGCCATTCTTTCATAAAATTTCAGTAAAAAAATAATTTAAGCATTAATAAGCTAATATATATATATATATATATATATACAACTCTTTTTTACACGGTAGATACGTTGCTCAGAAAACTGAGAAAAACAATTCGTGTAAAAAATACATGTGGCATATGGTAAATTTGGGGATATGTTCCACAACTTTAAAAAATCGTATAAGATGATAAAGCAATAATGAAATCCATATTACATATTGATAAAATCATTTTTATTAAAAAAAAATTTAATTATAGTACAGTGAAAATTCTATCTACAGGTTCATATTATATTTTTTTTAAATTCAAATTGAAATTAGGAATAAAACTAATAACTATTCATAGCTATTTGATAACAAGCGTGCACGTTTATTACAAACAGGACGAAAAATGCTCTTATCAGTAAATGTCTCAGATATGTCTAGCACAACTTTCTGCTTTGAAACAAATGAAGAATTTCGTTCGTAATTAACGGCCCCTATTGGTTTTTTGTTGTTACAAAATCTATTATTAGCGGCTATTTTTTTTTCTCGAATTGCTTAAATAATTCTTGATATCTTGCTACACAAAATGCACGTTCAATGTCAGGATCATGAATAAGAAAATGTCCCAAACTTGTGGCAAATTTCAAGCCCTCACGAATTAAATCAGCAGTTAATAGATGAATTTCATTTTCGACTTCGTCACTATCGACTTCTTTATTATCATGAAATATTATAAATTCGTTCAAATCGTACTCATCCAAAGGGCTTTCTAGCATCAATTCTTCGATGTCAGCCGTTTGCATGTTGTTAAAACCTTCGCCACTAATTGCATTTGATAGAGTTATTATTTCAGAACGCACAGCTCATTTTTGTACTACGAACTTCCACATTTGACATGCTGGCATTTTGTAACAAATTAATAGACTAATCTATACACGTACGAAAATTTGCTCAATTTTTTTTCAAAAACAACTCTATAAGGAAAAAAAAGTCGTATTATTATCTTATAAAGCTCTAAGTAGCTAGTATGTATCTACTTACTCTTTCTAATAGCTTTTTTGTATATGTAGCTTTTATTTGATAATGAAACCAATAAATATCTCCTTCCTCAGCATAACTGTCGTATTTCTATTTTGTCATTCAGAGTGCAGAATTGATGCACGAGTTTTTATAACGATGATTGTTTCTGCAACAAGTGATAAATGCGTTTCCTTAAGTAACCTCATTTTCGTCAAGACATTTGATATCATTGAAGCATCTGATGATAAATAAGGAATGAATTGAACTCAAATCGCCGTAAAAGATACGATAAGAAACACTTGCATTATTTATAAATGATTTTTTTCGACTGATTTTTCTAAATAATTTCTTTAATTCGTTGCAAATTACCTTGCGAACGTTTTCCTGTACGTGGATATTCTTTTTTTTTCACTGATAAAGTGTTTTAAAACCTCCGATGGTAATGTGAGAATATGTTTTCTAGTCACGCATACAGATAACTGTTCATTTATTATTTATGTTAATTTATTACAGGTAAATTTCATGACTGCTGTGAATAAATACGATAGAAAACATTTTGGCAATGGAATTATATAATGTACCAAACATTTTAAAATACGAGGAATGCCCGGAAATTAAGCTTCGTTTTGCAAAAAAAAACCCAACTTTCTTTTAAAAAAAACTTTTAAAGTAAAAGTTCCCGCCAGTGATGACACTCATACCTTCATAGTATTTTTTGTATCCTCGTCGTTTTCAAAGCGTTAACATAAAAGGTCACGCATTATGTGTAGTGTACTGTATTGAAGATTATTAATAAAAATGACTTGTTTTAAAGACATCACATTTATTTGCGCACATCTTTTCAAACATAAATTCAAGATACAATTTTACACAATCACCATTTTTTCAACGTTCGTCTTTACCTCTTGGAACCAAACTCAATACTAAATTTCATATCCGTTGCCAGTAAATTATCTAAAATCAAAACTATGATCTGGTGTTGCCAAAAAAATATATCTTAATAAAGAATAATGAAAAAGGTATCACTTTAAGTTTAAATCGTCTGCTTTTAAAAGTAGAATAGGTAATATCTTAAAAAAAGTATCACATTAAATCAAATCATTTGTTTTTAAAAATTGAATATGTCACAGCAGAAACAAATAATTGTCAGGCGTTGCCAAGTCTCGGGGCTGATCGAACTGCTACTAACCGGAATCCGTAATTTCGCTTTCAGTGACATTAGCAACATGGGGCCGAGAGTCATGAATAAAACTAAGAATTTCTATTGCATTATTTTGAATTAAAAGCCGAAAAGTTTTCAAATTCTCCTAGTATTACACAACAATGACCGGTAGTTCAAAGCAAAAGAAGAGTAATGTTTATTTAGAAAACAGTTTTTCTTCAGGACGATCAGTCCCATGTTGCTGATATCACTTAAAAGGAAATTGAGGAATGTGTTTGGTACAATATAACCAGTAGAATATCTTTCATATCTCAAAGCAAGTTGCTCATTTTTTTTTTAGTTCGTGTAGAGATTTTGAGTGTTTGCAATATGGGAGTTCATGTGTGTTTACTCACCATCGCCTGATGTTTCGATTCAAGGGTTACGCGATGAGCCCAAGTTTCGCAACCAATCGCCAGTTTGCTTAAAAATGCATCTTCAAATATCTGCATAGAATAAGCATTGTGATGGCACTTTGGGCTTGATTACATCTCAAAGCAATTTTCATACTCAAAGAGAACACAACTCACGATAATCAAAGCGGCCAAAAAAAGTTCGTACAAAACAAGTTTTCAAATTTAAAAAAAATCCACCAGAAAGCGTTGTCATTGTAAAAACTAATGTTCTCTTGAACTTTTTCATCAACTTGCCTTATCCGATCATCATTGACAACAGAAAATCGCTCACTCCAAGTTTCGAGATGAGCACATTTATTCATCATTCATTGAATTTTCTCTCTCATTTTCTTACTATGCTATTACTCATTTCACTTTCACAAGAGTCTTCGTAATTTTATGATGCATTTCAGCAGGATTCACGTTTCTTGCATTCAAAAAACAAACAATAGATCGAACTCACATTCGACATGTTCTTCAGTTTTCTTAAGCATTTTTAGCGATCACAGCAAACTGAAAACACTATACAGAATGACCATAATGACGTCCATGGAAAGGCAAGGGATAAGGAAGACTCTAGCGCGCATGCTCACAGTGATGTCTGTATCAATGTAGTGGCGAAAGATCAAGAGAAAGAGAGAAATGGGACTTGATTTCCACACATGCCTAGCATAAGGTTATAAAAATATCACATAAATGGAATGAAATTATAAAATATAATTAAAATTAGTTTTGAAAATCCATTGAACCCGATGAACTGACGGTTTTACTCATGGAAATAAAACTCACAACATGTCATAATATCCTGACACATTCTAATGTTATTCATTAAAATGGGTTTTTTTAATATTAGTATTACATTTTGTATCAGAGAACAAATATACGTGAAAGGTTGTCACTATTTTCAAGTATATTTAGATACCTAATGGATCCAAATTTCATAAGTGTGAATTATTTATTATGTTATCAAAAACAACTTTTCATGTAGCATAACATCTATTAATGTCCCATTCGGGTTACAAACACAGACAAATTGGCAAGATAATGCGTAATTATGAACCGGGTTAAATGATGACTTTAAAATCTAATTGGTACTTCTCTGACTGAATTTTCAGCCCTACCAACATAGAGATTTTAAGCTTCATTAGATTTAATGAGCTGTATCTTATATCTTCAACGCTGCAATGAAATTGAAATAGGAAAAAATCGAAACATGCACACCTCTGTACCATAATTCGACCAATGATACATCAAACACAATGATTAGTATTTATTATTTTCTAAATTTTTCTCCCCAGTTGCTCTAACAATGAAATAATTTGAAACTAAATCATAATATTATGAACTTTTCTATGAGAGGTATGTTTTTATTGAAAAGATATAGGAAATCAATCAGTTTTCAATAGAACATTGTATTTTAACTCATTATTGAATTCGTATCACATGGTTTGATTACTTACTATCGTTAAATACAAAAGAAATATCACAAAAAGTTTCCTGTTTCAAAAAACAAAATGAAGGAGTTATCGAACTAAAATTGATGAACTCTTAGTTTGATAAACAATATTTCTTTAGTAAATTGTTGACTCGATAAAGTGTTATGACGATCAGTTGAAGAAAAAACATGCATGAATTTTTTGAGAATATTTTTTAATAATAAAAGTTATCAAATACGAGTAATTAATATTTCACTTATGCCTCTTTTATGTTTTCAAAGATAAAATGTATTAATAACAAAACTTATTAAATGCACATCTCTGTACCTTACTCATGTATTCTTTAAAGATCACTAAAAAAGTTTTACTCTTAATTTTAACATTTAAATATAAAGTAAACTCGGAATTTCAAAATTATTTCTTAACTCATTTTATTACTACTTATCATTTACTAAAGTTCATTTAAATTAAAGATTTAACTTACATTTTGAAATGAAGCTTAAATTTTATGTACATAACTTTTCTTATACTCAAAAAACAAATGACTGTTTTTTATAAGTTTTTTGTCTATTCTTAACATTTATATTGTTATTCGCTTAATCACTATTTTATTTGCCTTTGATGAAAAATTCTTCATCGGCAAATAATAATTATAGCTTCGTTAATTCGTAAACTATTCGTTAATACGTATTGGAACTACTATTATTCATGAATAATAATAGTTCGTGCTACGAGCGTAATTCCTGATAAAAAAATATATGAAGAATGAAATCATAATTTTATTTTTGAGGATTCTATTCTTTTTCGGTTACTATTATTTTACTACAGAATTTTTTGATAAATTTTGAAAAAATGGCACGTTGAACAGAATTGTTTAAATTAAATATTAAATTCTAAGAATAAAAAAATGCCATTTAAAAAGTTTATTGAATTATCTTGAACGAATTATTAATATTTTGCAATATCTAAATAAATGACTGTTAGAAGGAAACCGACATAAAATCCAATTTTTTTTTGTTGCTTGGTCAATTTGCCATCACACAGAGGATTAGAAGAAATTGGAATCAAGAAAATATAAACTTTTCTTATTTACATTAATTTCTAACAGAATTAACGTTCTGTTCCTAAAAACGATAAACCATTTTTCAGAAGAAACACTTAGTAAAATTGGATTTATCGAGAAAAAAAAGAAAGTTACCTCATTATTACTGTCCATTGTGTGACGTTGAGCTATTTTAGGTTTTATCTTCACTAACCTAGCAGATATTCTATCATTTGAATTGGTAAAATTCTAGGTCCTTGCCGATTAAATGAAATGTGATTCGACAAATTAGATGAAGATAAGAGGTGTACTGAATTGAATTAGAAGGAATGATAAATAAGTGAAACAGAATTCAATTGAATAAGAAGGGAGACAGATGATAATGAGAAGCTGATTAATGTTTGTAAGTCAATTGAATAAAAATATTTCATTTAATTGCTTGTAGTAAAATAAATTATTTGTGACTCTTGATAGAAGTCAAATCTTCATGAAGTGTCTCACTTGGAGAGAGTGATTTGGTAAGCTTAAAATTCCTTGTTTAATTATAAGATAGATTTAAGCAAGTTAAGGAATTCGAGGAAAAGCGATCTCATACATGTTCTTTGAAGGTAATTAATAAACTGTGATGTAATTTTTCTAACGTCTCCTCAATTGGATTTGTAACCAAATTGATTATTTAGTTAAACTTTATGATGTCAGCACAGTTAAATAATGATGAGCTCTCATTTTAATGTTATCTGCAAAAAGAAGTGTTTAGTAAAATATTGAATTTCAAAGAGGACATCTAAAGTTAAAATCAAACTTATTTTTCAAAGTTTAAAGAGCACTAACAGCCCCATGTTCATTTTCGTAAACTTCTTTGCAGATATCCCAAATTCTATTTGCCTTAAAAGAGCCTTTAAGTACCTTAAATAATAAAACGAGTTTATGTGAATAATTTAGAATCAATTCCTAAAAATAAGCATATCGAATTTTTTTGGTACATTATTCATTTATTTACTCTGAATTTAAAATTCACAATTTAAAATTAACAATTAATTTCACGTAATATATACAGGATTATGTTGAAATTTGTACAGGATGTCAAGATGTAGCGATTTTGCGTAAGTTCATGCAAAAAAAAATTTCCTTCCTCGCAGTTTTATATTTATTATATGATTCAGTAAGAGTTACTGCTGTTAGTTGCTTAGGTAAGAATTTTTCAACCTCAACTTTTATTTTTATGAAACCATAAAAATCTAGCAAAAAGTAAGATCTTGAATCTATAGTTTCAGATTTAAAAAATAATTACTCAATAGTTCTCAAAATTTTATTTAAATTCGATATTAATCTAGCATGATGACTAAAATTAAGAAAATATAGCCTTTTTTAACTCAGATATCTGTCTTTTAACATATATTTTCACAATTTTTCATATCACTGCTCTACATAAAAGGAAATGATCAAATTGTCTCATATAATCACTTATTTAATTAGAATAATGATGCATAAAACACAAGAAAATGAATTTATAAAATCCATATAGTCACACAAAATATGTTTACAAATATTTAAAATTCAATGAATTCAAAGAGACACTAAATGACCCTTAAGAACAGTCCCAAAACAAAAAAAGAAACTAAAATTGAAAAACTTTCCATTATTATTTTAATTTATTTATTTTGATTTGATTTGGTTTGGTTTTATTAACGTCACACTAGAAGCAACATGAGGGCTATTGGCGAAGGACCTCGTAATTTTGAACCTCGGTAGATTGACCAGAGCTGTCACCCCCTCTCCTAACTTCCACACCACGCCAACTTCAATCATTTTGAATAGGTTCCTTTTAAACAGAACAAACAGAACCACTCAGTTTCAATAATACTTATCATAATTCTATGTAATAACTTTATCATCAAGATATTTTGCAGCAGTTCTTTTTTTAAAAAAACATACATACATTTATTTTGTATTAATCTAAAACTGTCAAGTAAGTAGTAAATATATATCATATATTAAAATTCTTCTGATTTACAGTATTTGATAAATTAGTTTTTGGATTTAATTTACCTTAAAATCTTTTATAGCTTCAACACTTAAATAAAAAAAAATATCTAACTTTTTTTTTGTAGAAATCCATTCTCATTTTCAATTTCCCGAAAGAGAAATGAAACAATTCCTACTTACTTCACAATAATTTACTCACGAGACAAAATGATAAAGTTTTCTTTAATCCTTAACTACTTTACTACAAAAGACAACGATAGAAAACCTTGAGTTTGTTAAAAAAAAAAAAAAAACTCAATAGATTTTAATGAAAAAATAGAGCCTAAATAAACCCGTAAAAACACTATTCAAGTGCCATTATATTTCTTTTATTTATGCGAATAAACGCCGCAAAATGGCTTTTATATAGATTTCTCTTTCCTCAGAATACTAACTTTCCTTCCCCACAATAACAATAAGCGCAACCCGCCTGCATATGTATTTTACCCGTTCCACATGTCATGCTAAAGCACTTTATGACCAGGTGAAAAATTTTCGCTTAGCCATTCGTTTTTTTCCCCCTCCATCTATATTCTAACGGAAATGGCTTAGACAAAAACGCGAGTGAGTTTCAGCTGCTTTTTCTGACTTGAAGTCTTATTTTCTTTTATCTATCAAGGATTCTCTTCGAATTCTTTTGTACGATCTTTTGTAGTACAAGAATGAAGGGCTGTATTTTTCAGACTTTATAGCTGAGATAATCTTTCCATTCAAGTACAATTCAAATAACTTAAATGAATGAATGTTGCTCAAAAATACTTTTTATAAATGTACATAAATCTTTTTACATATATTTATCTGTGAATATAGATAAATGAAATACTCTACTTAATTCAACAGTCATTAGTTTCAAAATTACGAAATTCGTTTTCGAAAGTCATCGGATGGCTCTTAATTGATATTAATTCAAATCAAAATAAAAAGTTAACTCATGATATTACATGTTAGTATATATGCATATAAATGATTATATGATAGCTAAGTGCGAAAATTAACATATGTATATATTCTAATTGCATTATGAGATGCGGGTCCAACTTAGAAAAAAAAATTAATTCAAAAATATAAGGGCCATTTACAAGTATATATATCATTAGAAAAATGGATGAATTCTACGGAATAATTTTTCAATCGTAGTGTCTTTTATGTATAAAACGACCTTGCGGTTTTTTTCTTCGCTTTTTCTTTTGTTAGTATTCGTTTCTCTGGAGGTGAAATTTAATGTTATATTCCCGAATTTAAAATGATCTTTTTTAAAAAATTCACATTTTGTTTAAAAGCTGTTATATTTTAAATGATAAATATATAGAAAAGCTTTGTTTGTTTTTGTGTTTCATTAACGCCCCACTAAAAGCAACACTAGGGCTATTGACGATGGACCTCGTAATTTTGAACCTCAATCAAGTGACGAAGACAACACTATGTGACAACCCCTCCTCCTAACTTCAACGTTAAATCTGTCGGGGCCCAGTAGAAGGACTTTGGGCCCCGACAGATTCAACGTGCATCAGCCCTGGCTACACGGCGAGTCTTTAGTGGCATCAAGGTTCGAACCCCGGCGACTCCACGAAAACCACCGGTCGTGAATCCATGACCATGGCCATTTGGCTACCGTGGCCCCTATAGAGAAAAAGTATCACCATGATGAGAACATGTTCAAATCATTATTTAATTCTCAAGGAAATAAGTAAAAATGCTCCAAATTCTGGAGCCGTACTCGTTGAATCTCGTTATGTTGGAGACATAAAAATTTTCACTGTTTCCAGTGATAGACACAGACAAGCCACCAAATACTTAAGAAAAGCCAATGACAATGTCGATTTTTACGTTGTCCCGAAATTATCCCAGAAGCCCTTAAATATAATTTTAAAAGGCTTACCAATCACTACTAAACCGAGGATATCAAGTTAGATCTAGAAGAATTAAACTTTAAAATAGAAAATGTACTCAACTAAAAAACAATTTAAAACAAAAAGACCATTACCAATATTTCTTTTAGAGATAACTAAAACTAAAGAAGCTGAAAAAATTTACGACCTTAAAAAATGCCTACTGATGGCAATTCAAATTGATGAATACAAGATGAAAAGAAATGCCACGCAATGTTACAGATGTAACTTTTTCAATCATTCATCGAAAAACTGCAACGTGAAACCAAGATGCGGTGATAATCATATCACTAGCTAATGTCTCATTAAAAGAAAAAAAAATGACTAATCCCATATGCATAAAATGCAAAAATTCCGGACACATCGCCTCATGGCCTGGATGTCCTAAATTTCCTTCGCCGAAAAAAGTTCGGACTACCCAGGAAGTCTTAAACTGAAATAAAATAATAAACCCAAATTTTGTTCAAGAAAACATCTTTTACGTTAACAAATGCAACATTGAAAAGTCAAAGTACAAAAAGCGCTCCAACTTAAAAGAAAACGCACTGAAAATAAATTAACAAAAACAACTGAAAATTCGCAAGAAAGCTTCATTACCGCTGCCTCCTCCCTCGAGCCAGTCACTTTTCGACCCTTAAGTGTCTTCCCTCATTCACTCAAACAAAGTAAAATGTCTTTCTACAAAAAGACTGGAACTCTAATAAAAAGTCAGACCCGAACAAACGCAATGACCGAACTGAAAAACTTTTTTCAGAATAATCCCAGCCTTTTAGAATTCATCAAAGAAAGTGTGGATAAATTGAATATCTTCATGCAAGGTCTGGTAAAATTAGTTTAAATTATTAAATTTGGACCAACATCAGCCCCTTTTTCAAATTTCAAGATTAAAAATCATCACTTCTGTCAATTTTCATTCATTATCATCATTAGCTCTAATGGGAACGCCCACCTGGCCAATAGGAACTCAGCATTCTCACCCTACTCTCATACCCCAACGACAAGAAAATTTTTCGCCGACTCTAAATATATATTTCACCAAATTATTTCGTTTTAACGCTCTTCACTGGGATTTTTTTTTATCTTGCACTTACAAATATCATTGCACAGGGTACACTTATTAAAGTTCTGAAAAAAAATTCCTGCTAAGAGAGAAGTTAAAAGCCCAACAGGTCTAGGTACTTCGAAAAAGAGTTAACTGCGTACGGGGTTTTGATAATTTTATTAATTTATTAAAAATTGTTATATGCCTTTTATTGCAACTTCTTTGATTAATAATTTAAGTAAAAGTAATGTGTGTAAAATTTATTATCTTACGTTTAAATATGATAAATAATAATAATTTATAATTAAATAATAATTTTATGACAGCGTTAATTTAAATTTTAAATAAAACGATGTAATTTGAACAATGAAGAGAGACATATTATATTAACTCAGAAAATATTAGCATTTTATACTTTGAGTCCTGTGTCCCTTTAAAAAGATATTATGCATCTTCCAAGTGTTTTAAATGTAGACAATATTCAAACAGATGCTTACGATTTACTTAAGATTCGATTTTTTCTGAAAATCAAACTTTTTTCTTTTGTCTAATCATCAAGACGACATTAATTGAAATAAAATACTTTATATCTGAGAAAATTATTTGATATTTATACAACTTGTAAAAATGTTGGGTCGAACGGATGGGAAGGAAGGATCTGCATCTCTAAAACAATGTACTTTATTGTCAGCTCAGCTACAAATCTACAGAACAATTCAAATAGAAATCTATCCTATCTCTCTCCTCTCTCATTCTCTCTTGAAAGCTTACACTAAATATACATATATCAGTCTTAATTTGCATGTTTCCGTTCTCTTCTTCGGAGGAAGCCCTCTGATACAAGTAATTGTTGAGGAGTGCAAATTCCCCAAGAGGACTAACACATGGATCAATAAGTCCCGAGACTGTGCGGTCGTTTTTTTGCGATTTCCTCCTTCAAACGCACCAGCAAGTCAATATAATAATCACTGTTGATCAATTTACCTTTTTCGAGGTAGTCAATGAAAATCACGCCATGTGTATCCCAAAAAACTGACGCCCTGACTTTGCCAGCTGACTGCTGCGTTTTCGGACGGCTTTCGCCAGCTGTGCGCCACTCAGATGACTGCCGCTTCGACTCTGGAGTGTAGTGATGTATCCATGTTTCGTCCATGGTCACGTAACGACGCAAGAAATCTTTTTTGTTGCGAGTAAATAGCGATAAACAGCTTTCTGAATCATCGACTCGTTGCTGTTTTTGTTCCATCGAAAGCAATCGCGGCACCCACTTGGAAAAAACCTTTTTCATGAAGGATAGTAAAAACACTTCCATATGATATCTGTGTCATCTCAGCAATCTCACGGAGCTTCACTTTACGATCTTTCATTATAATTTTTGTCACTTCACTCACATTTTCCGGTGTAACGGCTTCCACAGGTCTACCCGAGCGTTCCGCGTCATTTGTGTCGGTCCGACCACGTTTAAACTCGGCAAACCACCGACAAATCGTTGCTTTTGATGGACAAGAGTCCGGGTAACATTTTTCAATCCATTGTTTCGCTTGCACGGTGTTTTTACCCATTAAAAAACAATGTTTTATCAGAACACGAAACTCGGTTTTTTCCATTTTTTAAACAAACTACAAAACGACTTTACTCCAACCTCGATAACTCAGCTGTTTCTGGTCCGATCGACTTAAAATTTTGACACGTTTCAAGCAAAGGTTAGTACTCTAGAAAGACCTGGTTACTGGTTTACTACGAGCGCCATCTCTGGGTTAGTCTCGGAACTTATTGATCCATGTGTTATTACTGACAAGGTCGCGGATAGACCCGTCACAAACTTACTTCTTTCGTTACTATGATGTTGATGTATTTCAAATTATAAAAATTGAAAGTTAATATTTCCCAAGCATACGAGAATAGAATTTATATGAATCTATATTCCTCCTATTTATATCTATAATAAAATTTTGTTCTTGTCGAACGAGTATGTGAAGTAGATGTAGTAGTATTTAAAACGTAAAAACTCCGTTGCCATAATTTTTATTTTTATTTTCCCCCAATTTCCAAAACTCAAGTCGTAACTGAAAGCTACATATGTCCTATGCGTAATGCATTATTTACTTTGTTTCCATCTGTTATTGGTATGCTAATAACTTAAGATGTTGGTGACTCACATGAAATTATGGTTGAAAAAGCGAGAAATCTATGCACCCAACTTTGGAATTCGTGAATTGTAGCACTTTTCAAAGATAGCACCCAAAGAGACACCACTTTCGTTCTAGCCACGAAGCGAAAACTGCTATTAAAGCCTGATGTTGACCACAACCATCGACTTGGTTATTTTTTTAACACCACAATTTGAAGCAACACGAAGACTATTGACGAATGACTTCGAAATTTCGAGCTTCGGTCAAATGGCAAGAGCAACAAATCTTCTAGTACCCATTCTCCTACCTATCACGCGGTGGGACAAGAGGACTTGGAGCCTCAATAAAATAAACGAGCATCAGTTCTATTACATGACAAGTCTTTATCGACAACCACAATTCTACTCCGACAGGTTTGCTTGAATAGTCACTCGTTGGCACAAATGCATGAATGGGATGGGTGCTATTTCAAAAAGTAAACAATGCATTCCCGGGGGGGGGGATAGTTTCTAGGCACACCCAATTCCGGTTTTAAACGAACTTCTTTTACACGATTTTGATTCAACAAGAAAATTAGAAAAAAATATTTTTCTCTTTTCACACTATTTATTTTGATTTAACACGACCGAGGCAGATTGTAAGAAGAAAATGTTGCTTAAATTTTATTTTTATAACTACGACATTGGAGACGAGAAATGTAGCGTGATTAACATTTGTGAGAATTCACCGAATTTTATAACCTCATTAAGGAATTTCGTTTGTATTTTGAATTTGGTGTTCGAAGTGAAAACACTTGCGGTACTTGTTTTGATTTGACTGAAAAGTTTCAGACCTATCAAAATAAATTTATGTGAAAAAAAAAAAACTTATTAAGCTAATAGCTTCCCCTTAACACGAAGAACGATTGAACCAAGGATTACACCTTTATTTTTTTAATCCTATCTACGTTTTAGTCACATGCCCAATGAGAGGTGCGATATACATATTCATTAATTTTGCGTAAAAATCAATAAATGGTAAGTTACAATTTTAAGATAATTGTTTTATTAATTAAAAATGCAATATTTTTCAGTAGCTCTCAGGTAATGTCACATAATTCACTTACAAAATTCAAAAGCAGGAAAGAAAGTGCAAGCTTTTTGGATAGTAAAATTCAAATATTAAATAGCTTGAAAATTGGACAAGGTGCAATGTCTGCAGGAAAGAATTTTGGTCTACATGGAGCTACCGTAAGAACTATCAAGAAAAATAAAGCTGTTATAAGAAATTAGCGATATGTTCAGAAACAAAATAGCTAAATGTTTTTAATACTCAAGAGATATTGCCGAAGATAAAAAAAAAAAAAGGAAAAAGCTCTGGCAATGTGGATAGAAGATAAAGTGTAAATAAAACGCCGGTAAAAAACGAATTTTTTAAACACGGGTTTTCTTGCACTTCATACTTTCCGTAATATAATTTTTTTATATTTGAAATTTTAAGAGCAAAAGGAAACGTTGAATCAAACTGAATTTATTCAAAAATTAGTTTGAATAATTCATTTTAGTATTTTACGTTCATTAAATTTATCATCTTAAATAAATACGAGTAAACTTTTTTAGCTCAATTGAGCCTTATGTTAAGCAATTAAACTCCTTGTAACTAAAATTAAAGCAAACGATAAATTATGTTAATAAATTGAATATGTTTAAGCGAAATGTAATAAAAATTAAAGCAAACGATAAATTAATAAACGATGGATTTGGAGACCATTTGGCGACTTGGGGAGGAACTTGACGTTCAACTTAATTCTTTAAATAATTAGTTTTAATCAATTAATTTTTATTAATATAGTTAAATTATCGTATTGTCATCCAAAACAATCGTGTATAGAAAATTTCAGCTCAATTGAGCTATTCAAAATTTGAGAAAAAGCTTTCAAACTTTTGACACAGACAAAGCTACAATGAGAGTGAAAGAAAACCCATTAAAAAGAGTATCAATAGACAGAAGTACCAACAAGCAAACAGCATTAAGGATATATAAACGGATTAAAGAAATAGAACCAGGCACTTCATCTGAGTTCTTAAGACTGAAACCAATCTTCTATTTTTCCATAGATGCAATAAATTGTTAATCGATTTTTTTAGACCCATTCTTCAGAAACGTATCTATCGTGTAAAAACAGAATTAGGTGTATAATAACGAGTAACAAACAAAAAGTTTACAGTCCTTGAGGCTTTATCTTTTCAATCAAATCTCGTATTGTACTAAAGCATTGCTTTTTATAGTTACAGGCCAGCATCAGTTTTAAGGAAGCATCTTGCTAAGAGAAATTTTGAAACGTTTTATAATATTTAATGATCTAAGCAAGAAAGGACGTCTAAAATTCATTTTCTATCTATTTTCAAATATTTCTAAGCTTTGACTTGCTTAATAGTGTGATTTTTTAATAATTATTTATGCATAAGTAGTTCGGGGAAGTATTTTTTTGCAGATTTCATAAACATAAGCACCACGTTGACAGATGTAAATAGAAAGAAGAAAAATAGTTTTTCGTATAAAAGTATTAAATATACTTGAAGTTAGGGTGAATCAGAAGACTATATGGTATATAATTACTACATAAATGAAATATTAATTTTCTAAAATATAAATATTCCATATATTGAATGGATTACATCTAGTTTTAATATACTGCTATGACGATTTTGTAATAAAGACATCAAAAGTGGGAGAATTAAGACTTTTAAAAATTGAGCAGAAAAAAAAAGGAATATTATTAAATGAAATAAAAGAAATATCCAATCACTGACGTAAATTTCCAAATTTAACTATAAAAGGAATTGTTCAAATAAAATATTTTGACGCGAAGTTCAGATAATTGTCAAGAAATCGAAAGTCTAATACAATAGCTTTATATGGAAAATCAGAAAGAAAATTTTTGAAATACAAATGAAAAAAATCGGAAGTTCTATGCAAAGTATCCACCTAAGACAATATCCCCTTAGGTGGCTTATAACATCCAAATACTGTCTATGATTTTGAAAGCAGTTGATTTAGAAATTTACTTGTGTATTGTAGTAAGAATATAAAAGGTGTATTAAATGTGCTAATATACTATGTAAGTACACAAAAAAATATACATTGCCTTTTAAAGTGCTAATATTTACTTCTATATATTTATTTAAAGATAATATTTCAGAAACATTTAAAAAAAGATTTTATTTTCATAATTTCAGTAGTATCCATACATACAAATAGAGATGTTTTAAAAATCAATTATATTACATTTATATTAAAAAAAATTTATATCAATTGCACAAAATAAATAAAAAAAATTCATTATTCTTATATTGGATAAATAATTTTTTTGAATAAATGAATTCTTTCGGAAGGAAAAGAATGCATTGAGAGTTAATTTAAAACTACTTTAGCATTTTATTTTTCCATTTCAGTAAGTAAATTCATTAGTAATCATCAGTAAGCAAAGTGAAAAAAAATTATTGAAATTCTGAAGACATATCTTTTTCTTTTTCTTAAATATTTAAAAAATTTATTCTATTTTATTTTTGACTTCCGATGCACTCAAGTGGGTTGTTTTTAAAAGGTGAAAAGATAGGAATTCAATAAAAAGGAATTAACGATCTAAGTAGTGAAAATATTTGTGATTTCAGTTGAATAAAAAAAATGTGAATTTAAGATGAAGTAAAAAAACGCGTTTTTATTCACTGAATTTGGAAAAAAAATATCAAAAACAAAATCAGTTTCCAAGTAAACATGGTTCTTTATTTTAACTTTTAAATTCTAACCTTATAGATGTTTTGGTTATTTTTTTTACCCCATGGAAGATTAAAAGAACTTTTATGCTTAAAAGAAGAGATTTTGAAATTTATTTTTATTTCATATAAAGAATTAATATTATACTCATACTTCAGAAGTGATTTTTTTGTATGTGTTCTTATACGTGTTGAGCGTGTTTTTTCTTTCAATTTCTGACGGAATGATTCTTACAAATATTAGTTCCCATTTCATAAATAGTTCTTCAATTTTATCAAATACTTAGGCACGCACAATTAAGTGCAATTATCCATAAATTTCATCAATAAAAGTTTCATTAGAAATTCTAAGAATATTTTCCAGAAATATTTGCAGTTTACTTGAAAAAAAAAACTGACACTGCTTTATTAAAATTTTTTCTAACTTATAATTATAATGCTATTTTAACAATAAACAAATCATATCAATTGTTAAAATTGCATATAAGTGAGTTCCTTCTGAAGATTGTATTTTTTTAAAAATAAATAGTGTTTTTAACTAACAATTTACATTTTATTTGTGTTGAGACATTTTGCAAAAACAAAAACAATTTTAATTTTATTGATTAAAATCCCGAACATATGATAAATTATCAAAGATATTTTTTACAATATTATTTAACTAATATAAGACAAATGTATTTTAATCCAATTAACAACTAATTCTTAATATTTGTTACTATAATGTTGCATTTAATTCAATTATACTGAAATTAAATAATTTACTGAATTTAACCATCTAATTTATGCGTGAAACTAATTTATTAATAACGAAAAAAATGGAGTTATATATATATATATTATACTATTACTATTATTGTACTTTTGTCATACAGATGCTATATGTGTTATATACCGATGTTGTTACATTATTATTACATAGCATGGCTAGCAAACCTTGTGAGAATTTCGCAGATGAGTGGTGCGGCTCTTTTGCAAATAATATATACTTTAGTAACTTCCAGTAAGAGACAGTAGTAAGGGACATCCATTGGATCAGATATTTTGTTCTTTAAATAGTGGTGCCCCTTATCAGAGGTACTACTAGTAAAAGTATGTTACTGTTTCTATCTTCTATTGTTGATATTAGTGTAACGAAAATCTTTAGAAGCTGAACTTTCTTGTGTATGCTTTACTAATGTTTATCGTGCTTAGCAGTTAGCTGCAGAAAATTTGGTCTGATAATTTATCAGGTTCAGTTTATACAAGCTCCATTAAATGCAGATGATTTAAAACATACTTATTCTTATTTCTTAACTGGATTTTAGTCTAATGACGAAAAATTATTGTGGAGCAATTTGGGGGAGAAAAACTCTTAACTTTTCTTTCTATAGTTTACCTTTATTAGCACCTCACAATACGTACCTGTGATCACAAACTGGAATGAGTACTGTAGGGGAAAAAATAAATAAACTGTAAAATTTTGGGGGGTGGGGGACAGTGGTAATGAAAGATTTGTTGAGTATTCCACAGCAGGGGTCTTCAAACCTTTTAGCCCCTATGACCACTCTGACTTCTCCAATAAATCCCAAGGGCAAGACCTAGCCAGATGATCCTACCCACATTATGTAGTTTTGAATTACGCAAAAATTTTCGTTTCGTATCTAGTAGGAGAGTGGTGCAGTCAGCACCGTTTACAATTTCAGTTGGTACTTTCGGGTAAGTTTTGAGGTCACGTCATTACGACGGAGATAACCGATGCGCTTGCAGTGCATTATATACATTTAGAACCAAGCGAAATGTACAGCTGCGTCGTTTTGCCGAGGGTGGCTAAGATAAGTACAGGACATGTGGTCGTGGTAGCCTAGTACTCACGGTCGCGAACTCATGGCCGGCGTTGTTTATTTTGAGTTCTGTGTTCGAGTCCTGATGTCACTGCAGATCTATCATGTTGTAATAAATAATCAATATAATAAAATAAATCTCTAATAACAGGAAAATTATTCAATTTCATATAAAAAAATGTCAGTTATCCCGTTTTTTAATTGGTTTGTATGATTTACTTACATCGCAAATTTTGCAATTTAATCAAAATAAACTGTGACAGGCCGGATAGGTGGTGCTCGCGGAATCATTTTGATTCGCGGGCCGCAGTTTAGAGACCCCTGCTCAACAATAACGATTGCTATGGCCGCTGCTAATGCAATATCACGTGATCGAAAAACTGTCTTGGATAAAATTTAAAAAAATAGTGGTGGAAAAGGAAATGAAATTTTAAGATTTCCATCTGACAATAGTGAATAAACGTATCTTTCAAACATTCATTTCAGAAACGTGACTTCTAAAGGGAGTGTAGTTGACACCCATATTATATACTGATATTATTATATGCATTACATATACTGAAGTTGTGTGTTTTATATACTGATATTTTTACATGTATTATAATTACTGCATGAATAATAGTAATATATTAATATTCAGATTTGAGGACACCCTCAACATAATTTTCTAGATTCCCCCTATGTTTAATATCATTTTCTCATATTCCCGACACCAAACGATTTTACTATACACATAATTTTATACGCAGCTTTTCAGCGAACGTTTTAATGCGACAAAAGTTAGTTCGCAACCTCGCCGTAACACATTGACCTTGAAAGATTAATGGCCGTGTCAGGTTTTACCGGCGGGAGATCTGCAACTCCTGTGACGAATTTCGATTTCGTCACAGCGGCCAAAGAACTAATAATTTTTCTCCGAAAGGAAGATGGTCTCGGAAAAAAAATAATAACAGTCAAAGGTGCTTCTCTTGTTACTGATCAAGTCTCTTGAGTAGGTCTGAGAAGGTCATGTCGCGCTGTGCATCCACAAAAGAGTAGGAAACAAATAACTCGGATTTCATCATTCTAGACCGTTATTACTAATGGATGGAGATTCTAGTTGATTAGTTGGTTAAAGTATTTCAGTGTGTCGTAATTGCATCTATTTCTTACAATGATTTACAGAAGGTTGTTGAGAATTAAACCAAAATCAAAGATATAATGTACATTTCTTTTTTTCAAATTGTCTAATGTTGCATTAATATATACTAAAGAAAATGGGAAATAGTAAATATCAAGTAACGTATCGCAAGAGGTGCTTCGCTTCTCCAAACTACATTTTTTAAATAAATTAATGCGTTATTATTTTTATTTATGGTGCATAAAAACAAGGTATTGACACCCAATTTCGATGTTACGTGAAACAAACTCAAACTTACTCTTCGAAATTAGAAGCATTCGTATTATGAAAAACAGATTTTTTTTTTAAAAAAAGCAATTTATGAAAAATAAGTTTTAAATTCAAAACATTTTTCGAAATTTTAAGAAGAAAAGTGAAACAAGAAAATCGTACAAAATATTTAAAACGTAAAATCTATATGAATAAAAAAAATAAAATACAATATTCAACAATCTATGAAATCAAAAATAAGGACATACTCAAAAATACAATCATTTGAGAAATTTAAAATAGTTTTTGCCAAATAACCAATGAAAAAGTGTAAATTATGGAATTTATAAAACAAAGAAGGAAAATCGAAGATTTACATTTTAAGAAGAAAAACACAAAATGAGAATAAATAAAATGATCTCTAATATAATCTGAATACTAATCTTAGCAACAACTCTTCAAGATCCCCAAAAATAGTTAAGTCTTTTTTAGTTGACATGACAAAGTGCCTTCTTTTAGATCGCCTGATTATAAGAAATACTTATAGAATATTTTCATCTAAAGATTTTCTCTCTCCCTCTCTCAAAACAAATAATTAATTTGATACTTCATGGTCGACCTAATTGGGTTTTAAACTGCGAACGAAAGCATTTTTTACTCCAAACAGAATTCGAAGTTTCAATAGAATATTTAGATGTTCACCACTTGCAAAATGAGTATAAATGAGTATATTATCACTGTGTAGGAAAACTAACTATAGAAATGCTAAATTCATTCAACTTTCTATGATTTACTTAAGAAATATATATATATATATCACATAAATTTCCATTCAGTATTTTCTTGTATTCTAATAATTCGGAAAATAGTTAGACCAAAACTAGGGTGGTTTGCTACTGTTGAATGGTATTTTAAGGTGATTGGGGAGCGGAAGTGGCAGACTAAGAGAAAAGATAGACTACCTTGGATGAATCATCAAAAGAAGACCTTGGTCCTCCCTGAGCTGTTGAATCAAATATGGTGATGGTGGTGGCAAAGGGCAGGAGTTTCAAATTATGTTCCTAAGTTAAACAAGTAACCAAATCGCTATAAATTGACATTCGAAGACGTGTCTTGAACTTTAATCACTAAGAAATGCAACAAATTGTTTGTAAAAAAATTATTTTTATGGTTATGAAACATTGAAATAATAGTTGAGAGTCAAAATCTTTTAGAAGGTCAAACTTAACTATTAATTTAATGCAAATAACTAAAAGTCTATGCAGTTTAAGAACCAGAGTTTCAATCATGAGTTAAAATTATCTTCGCCCCTATCAATCAATTTTCCATACATTTGCCAATGCTGTAATTTTGTTAAATATAGTATAATTAGGTATACTGAACAAGTCACCATATTAAACGAAATCTATTCTTAGTAACGGAAACACATTACGAATAATAATAAGATTCCGTTGCTAATGGTATTTATATTCAAAACGCGATTTTTAAATAACATTGATATCAACTACATTAGTAATTATAGTTGTTAGTATGCAACAAGAGTTTCTTAAATATTTAAAATTATAAGCTAATCTTCTGAAATCTTTCTGATTTCTGTAATTTATTAAATGGAATTTAACCTTCAAGCTGTTAGACTAAATAGGTATTTAAATCCTTTACAGGCAAATTGGTTTGAATTATTAACAACTAATTTCTTTCATTTTCTAACTTCTATTCTTAGCAATTTACGATACGTAGTAAAGGATTCGACGTTTATCTTTAATATGCCATTAAATAATTATATTGACATTACAAATGTATTTCATAATAACATTTTCAAGCTTTATCATAGTAATTATAATTTTATTTCTCTCTACTTTGCTTTATTACTAATTTTGTTTGTGTGAAAATAGAATTATACTTTTTAATGAATACGGAGAAATTTAAATTTTCTTATGTATTTAGTCTAAAAGGAAACTTCAGCAAAGACAAAAAAAACTATTAATCTAATAGGTATAATTAGTTAATCAATTGAAAAAGTTAAGAATTCTTTCATTAATGTGCTTTGGTTCATATATCATGAAAGTGATGAATCTTGTTCCATTTATTGAACAATATTTTTTAAAATTTCATATACCTGAGGCGTAAAAAAGTTTTGTATTTATTTGCTTCATAAGGTAAATTAAATAAAAAGAATTTGAATGATGCAAAGACTTGTTTCAGACGCTTAAATATTAAAAAAAAACTCCTACTGATTAATACTTAACTTTTCTTACAAACGATGAGAAACTTGAGATTATGCATTTCAATTCTGAAATAAGTATCTATACTTAGTGTGAATATTTTTAAAGTAATGAAAGTCTATATTAAATGTACTGGAACTCATTATATGCAGAGATACTAACAGTCGTGGAATAGCAAAATGCAAATATCTGATGGAAGTAGCATCACGTAATAAATGTATAATTGGGCAGTGCACAATCAGATTTTTCTTTTGTACTCAAGTGACGCATATGGAACATTTTCTGATGTGATTATGATCCCATGACGAGAATAAACAGATTTGGAAAGTGGGGTGCTAGTTGGAGATAGACGCACGGAAATTCCATATCGAAAAAAGTTAGGGAATTCAATATGCTTTGATCCGTAGTGTCACGAATGTGCGAAAACCATACAGGTTTTGGCATTTTCTCTCACAAAAGATAAAGCAGCAGCTGACCACGTCTACTCAATGACAGAAACCAGCGACGTCTGCACATAGTAATCAAAGTTACCAAACAAGCAGCATTGCATCAAACAACAGCAACAGTTAATGTGAAACGTGAGACTGAAGAGTCCGTGAGGACAATGCAGCTAAATTCGCTGTTGATGGGCTACGGCAGCAGCTCAACACGAGTGCCTTTGCTAAGAACAAGTCTTCGGCAGCAGCGTTTCTGCTGGACTCTTGAATGTCTCGGGAGGACCATAGATGATATAAAAACGTTGCTTGATTAAATGGATAACGATTCTATTTGGGAATAATTGATGTGGTAGTCTTCGATTTAACTAAAACTGCAGATACAACCAGACCACAGACCCAATTTATCAACAAACCACTATGAAAGTTGGAAATTAATAATAATGTGGGTTATTTTTAAATCGCAGGGATGGGGGTCGTCTGGTCAAACTGAACTAATTATTGCCTGAAAATGACTTTTATCTCACCCAAGGAGACTGAGTTCACCAATAAGGGCTCATAGCTATAAAGACCAGTCCCTGGGGGAGACACTTACCAAGTTCATCAACCAACTCTAATTTGAAACGACTAAATAACAAACGATATTTATATATTATCAACAAAAGTAATACGAAATAATAACAAAAGTCATACGTTTGAACAAGTAATACAAGGGAACCAAAGTAGTTTACCAAAATTTCAACAAAACATCAGACAAAAAGAAACAACGTTAATCAAAAGAAATCTGATCATCTTGTGAATAGATACAATCAAGCCGTATGAATTCGATAGAGAAAAAATGCCTCTAGACAAAAAGATTTCACTAATAGAAAGAATGCGGAAGTTGAAAGACAGAAAAAATTGTGAAGGTTTTGAATAGTGCACGGGAGTTTCGTGTATATCTGCATACCCTACAGGTAATAGGATTCTAGACTGTCTGTTTTCTTCATTATGTGAATTAACTTGCATCGTATCCCGATAACAGTAAGCTTGGATATTTTATAGAAATATCCGCGTGTAAGGACCGTGAACTAGTTGTGAACATTCCCTTTTACCTAGCTAATTTTTTTAGATAAACAGTAAATAAGACTTTGATTGACTACATTCTTGAATAGTATTTGTGTGACTCTTTTAACAACTTTACCTATGTTTGAAATTAAGTTGAACTTGAGACTTACGATTAGACCAATATACGAGTCAATAGATGAGTCAATACGCTTCAAAGTATATATATTTATACAAACAACAATGCATTCCAAGACAATAACTATGTTGCTAAGCATTATACCAAAGAATATGGGACATGCTATTAAAAGGGAATGCAAGAAAAGGAGAAAGTCATATCTAATTTTAGTTAAAAAAGGAATCCGTACAGGAATTTAACTAAAAAAAAAACACCCAAATTAAAATTAGACTCAAATAATAAGAAAAAAAAATAATCAAGATTATTTGAAATTTCTGGAGCTTTTTTAAACAAAGAGTTTCTGATATATATAATATAATTGTTACATACATGGGGTAGGATATTGATAGGTTTAATGAGGTGAAATTGTTTTGTCAACGACAGTGAACACATAAAGGATCGGCATCTACTACAGAACCACAAGTACTATAAGGGTTAGTTTTAAGTTCAAACTTGTAAAGATTAGATAAAAACAGGCCATGGTTAGCTAAAATCTGAATAACATACCAAGAATAAGAGGAATAATTTTTATGTGAAAGATTTGAAAGAATTATTTGACCAGTAAATTAAAATAATTAGTCCAATAGACCTTCCATTTTCGAAGAAGTTTTTCTTTTGAAAATTTGATAACATAGAAGTGTGGAAAGGAAGCATTCACATCTAGTTATCTCAGTGGAAGTAGCAGTTTTGACATGGTATTCGACAAACTCATTCGCAACATTTTTATTATGGACCTTGTCTAAAAAAAGTTTGAACTAATTTCTATGGATAGATAATTTCTTTTCAATTATATTCAAATATGCAGATCTATTTAAAGTGTTTAATAATAATTGGATGACCGATTAACTATCAGTATTGACGTGAATAAATTTATACGTTGACCACCATACGTAGAAACGGATAGTTGGGACTTTTACCAGGAAAACAGAATTATAATGTAATTTAAATTTGAAAATTACAAATAGGGACACCCTGTAGAAAATTTTTATTTATAATATAATGTAATGAAAATGGTTTTCTCCTGTTACTTGGAGACTATTTGCAGCCATTCATAGACTTTATGTACCGAAACGACGATGGAATTTTTCAGGACACCAAAAGTTCAAAGTTATTCGCGATTGGTTTGACGAGTATTCTGGAGCATACCAGCTAATGATGTGACCATTAATTTGTATCGCCAGACATGAATCTCATCGAACATATGTGGAACATGATCTGAAGGACGATTCGTGCTCAAAATCCTACGCCGGAAACACTTTCGCTATTATGAACAACTGTAAGAGTACAGGATTAATTTTATTTCAGGGGACTTCTGACGAGTTGAGTCAATAACAAGAGGTTGAATTCAAAGTGCAAGAGTTTGAATACCTCTGCTCTAAGCGAAATACCCCATCTACATCCCCTTTTGTGCAAAGGTAATATACTTTACATTCAATAAATAATTTTAAATTTTAATGGGATACATATTCTTCAAAATGTCAAAACATTTCTAACCATCTTCAACCCACATTTTAATTTTCACCTTTCCGTTTCTTTGGTGTTTTCAAACTTTAAATACGTATTCGTATTATATCTTTTAACGGAAAATTGTCATCGATAACTACATCTTACATATCAGTTATTACAAATTTGGCAGCGAGAGAAACTTTTTCCCTTTTAATTTTGTCTTTCAAAATAGTACACTTAAAACACTTTTGTTCAGTGAAGTTGACAGACATTTCCTCAAAGAATTCATAACAAATTTTGTAAGCAATTTTAAATTTTAGAAATGTATCATTAATCTCAGAAATATAACTATACAGAATTGTTAGTTTATTCTCAAATATTAATGGTACGAATTAATCATCATATCTCGTACTATATTGCAATAAAATAAACTGTAGCTGAAATGTTATGATATTTAATTTCTTGGGTAGTTTTATAGAAAAATAATTCGAGATAAAAACCGACGTTTTTAAAAACAACGTTTTTATATAATGACAAAGTATATTAATTATTATACATTAAATTCAAAACAAGCGCGTGATAAACACATAAAAATTTAATTATAATTTCAATTTAATCAATCATGTATTAAATATTTTTTACTGAAAAATTTTACAACACATGCACGCCTTTTCTTCTTAGTTTCCAAATATTTTTGGATTACCAGATCTAACAGCGTGGAGGTGAGGTGAGTCTAATTTGAGTATGATTGGATAAGTGTATATAAATCTACATGTATTACGCGTCATACTCTTCTAGACCCAAAAACGTGGACAAAACACAAACGAACTTTATTATTTTTTAAGGAACATGAAAACGTTGCACAAAAATAAGAATAATTTTTTTAAAAAAATTCTGAAATTATTTTAACAAACAAATATTTATTATGTAATGCCTTCATCATAATATTTTTCTCATACTTAAGGGATATTAGCCTAAATTGCACCACATCCTTCATCAATCTATCTCATAATTAAGCAATGTATATAATCAATTCTTTTTTAGATTAAGTTATTTTTAGCAATTTGCGTAGACTAAAAAATTACGAGGGAAGCAAATAAAAGTTATGTATCTAATAATTTTTAAAATTCGCTATTTCTAGTCGACATGCCAATCATCTAAATTCTACTTTCTTAGTACTTCTGAAATGCTGTACATCAAATTCTAGAAAACATGATTTTTAACTTTAAAATTTACTTAAAAAGAGACATTAATGAGCGTATTAAAAAATTCATAATATAAAATCAAAACATGCATTACAAAGTTTGTAAGTCATTCTATTAAAAATGGGAACCAGAATTCAGAAAGAATTATTGTGATATATGGTGCCATATATTGGAATCTTTCTTTCTTGCGAATGATTACTGACTAAAAGTCAGCAACCCTTACTATCTCCCCTTTGTGAATAGAAAACTTTTACGATACTTCATGTGGCGTATGTGGAATTCCCGGTGTTCCCAGAGAGGGAAAGAAATTTTCCCCTCAATCCTAAAAGCGCAGAGTGGAAGGGATAATTTGACTTATTAAAATTATTGAAATATTAGTTAAGACTTGTCGCAAATGTCTAAATATTGCATTGTTAAGTGAATAAGAACGATTCCCAAAGTTTCAGAGTTCTAGCTTGATGGGAAGTTAGTTAAATTAACGATCTAAAATTTGATGACACACACACATGTACCAAGCGAAATTCAGAAAAACGTTGTAATAATGTCTGGCTATAGAGAAAAGAGAGTGTATGTTTTGATCTATAGAAAGGGTGATGTTTTTTGTTCCAAATTTAAATAACATGACTGAAGCGGATCATATAATTTCAAAATGCACTCCATTTGTGTTGTGTATGTGTGCTGGTTTCAAAGTAAACCACCTCACTTTTGAATAGCCGAGGAGCTTTTTATATTCAATATCAACCTCAACGCAAAATCGCTTTCGATTTGCTTCCGAAACCGTAAAGGGACTAAAATATATGTCTTAATTCAGTCCAAAATATTCACAATGCATAAAAATCAAATTCCCCTACTAATCTCAGTCCATTTTACAAATTGTACCTAAAAACAGCTATATATGTTTATTAGATCAAAATTTTGATTATATAATTGTCTTTTTCCTTATAAAATATATAAAAAGTACAAGAATAATAGCAAGACCTTTTTCAAAACCCTGGAAACCTAGAGTGAAGAGCAAATCAGATATAATTTTGGGTAGTTTAAAATTTCAATATAATACACACATATATATGTATATTTTAAAACAAATTCATTAGCAAAAAAAAAAAAAAAAAAAAAAAACCAATTTATTCAAAACTTGTATTTTATGAATAAATTAAATCAGAGTTCACATATCCTCAAATAAACATAATTATAATCAAAGTGTTTGTTCAATTTAGAAAAAAAATGCAAAGAATCGTATATAAGCAATAATTTTAAATGTTACAAATGTTAAAAATATCAAAGATACATACGAAAAAAAAATATTAATATTTTTTATGAAATGCTTAAGCAAAGCAATAAATTTTTAAGGTACCTTAATGCCTGCCTTTGAAACACATTTTTTTTAAAAAAAGAAATATTTGTGAAACACAATGTTTTTAGTTACAATGGTCTATACAAAATTGAAAATCCAAAAGACATTTTAATGAACTTTTTTTAAATATTTTTCAAATTTTGGCCACATTCGCTTAAAATTTGGTAAAAATTTTAACATTTACACTTAAGTTTCTACAACAAATTCTAATTAATATATTTCACTTTCTGTTTCAACAATTACCATTAGTATCCATACGTTTCGTTATTAAATTTGTCCAACACTCGAAATAAAAAATGCTCCATTGCAAATTATACATTTAACCGACGAAATGTTATTTTAATTGCTGTCTCAAGAAGTGAAAACTCTTATTTTTAAATATTCATTAAAACGTTTCTTCACTCCTCTTTTAGAAACCCATATTTCCCTGCAAAAAAAAAAAAAAACTTACACTAGCAATATTTAGTAATGCCAACTTACACTAATAATGCCAAATCACTTTTGTTTGCTTAAATGGGGATCCCAGAAATGGTGCAATCCCGTTCGGTAAACAGAAAACTTATGATGGAAATACAATTCCCCACTAAATAGGCAAAGTACTAACTTTTTTTAAGACAAAAACTGCATTTAGATGGGATTAGTTTTAGTTTTTATTAACTTCGCACCGGAAGCAACACTAGGGCCATTGGCGACGTACATCGTCCTTTTGAACCTCGGTCAAGTAAGCGACACCTGAGCTGGCACGCCCTTTCCTAACTTCCACACCATACCAAAGGAAGGACTTTGCGCCCAACAGATTTAACGTGCATCAGTCCCCGCTACACTGTGGATCTTTAGCGGCCAAAGATGGAACCCGCAACTGATGGAAAACCGCCGATCTCAAAACCGAAACCATGACCACTAGGCTACCGCTGCCACACGTTTAGATGGGAACGGGTAGGAAATTTTAAAAGTTTGCATAAAATTGCCATTATAGTTCATAATTTTTTAGGAGAGCAAAAGGATGCAAAAGAATATTTTCGAAGTACAGGTTTTAAAAGGAATATGGTTTGCTAAAAAAGAGTTCAAAACTCCCTAAAGGAGTACGGTTGGTTAACTTAGGTATTGTTATTTCGCAACAATGAGTTGGAAGTCCATTCTAAAATCCTTTGTTATTAAAATGTACAAAACAATTTTGTATTTGTAATTTTTACATTTCCCCCAGAAAACTGTAATTGTCAGAGTGGTATTCCTCAAAACTGCAGAGCTTTTTGCACAAGTTGTTCCTGCCTAAGGCTGAATCTACTTTATCAAGTGAATATGCCGTATTCTATTCAAAATTATAGCACTGCAGATTGCATTTTCTTTCTATTTTAGATGTAAGTTACACCAATATGATAATAGTGTACAATTTAATTTAAAAAATTATAATTGAATTTAAAATTATAAATTTTTTAACATTTGCGATAATGTTACTTATATCTATTTTTAATAATATGTGAATGCATCACACTATTACTTTATTATGTTCAAGCTTTATTTAATATTACGTATAATATAACAAACAAATTTCGAACTGAATTTTAAAATAATTATTTCACAAATTATTGTAGATATGCTCATAATTTTTGTATACCGAAGTTTTTTGCATCTCAGCTTTTCTTCCAAGTAAAAGTTTTATTTTATGTTCATCAAATTGTTCAGCATATTTTTTGCTCATAACGTACAGTTTTTAACTGATTTGTACAAAACTTACGGAATATATGAAAATATGCTAGTGATGAAATATATTAAATTTTGAATTTTATATTTTGAATATTCATAGAATTGTAAGTTTTTCTGATTAATAATTTTTAACTTTGTATGTGCCATACATAAATGTTTTTTTATCGTAATTTGAAAAGCAGATTTTCAGGGGAGCTTATGTAAAGTCCCTAGTTGTATATTATTAAGATTACGAAAAATATTTGAATTTTAATTACATGTACTTCAGTTATCCTTTAACAGAAGATAAATTATAAGGCATTTTACACATATGAATATTTTTTGAATTTGAATCTTCAAATAATTAGTAATCAAAAGTATCCGTGTAAATGTACAGTTGACACTTACTCGTATGAAAAAATATAAATGTGTGCAGATGCTTTTAATTACTAATTATTCGAAAAATCAAGTTTGAAAATTTTGAATTTGAGGGGAAACTTCATTCATCTTCTCTTTGAAGGAAACTGTAGTTCAGTTATTTAAAATTCGGAACTTAACATTACAAAACTGGGAATCGTGTGTAAGCTGTCCTGAATATCTGGCTTTGAAATTGTGATTAGATTTAAAAAAGTTTTTTTTTTTAGTCATTTGTATTAATGCATTAGAAATTTTTAAAAGTAATGAAAAAAAGAAGCTTAAAAATTATTCATTTGAATTAATTGAAAATCTTAAAGCGTTTCTGATTTTGATTCGTTTTTTCTTTTCTTTTTTTTTTAATTTTTGACACTTTATTATGAAATAATTATTACTTTAAAAACCTAAAAACTGAAAGTAGTGATTAAAGTAACACAAATGAAACAGTTGAATATATTCATTGTTTTCCCGCATTCTCTGAATTTAAACATATATATTTTATAGATTTATATTTAGCCATGTTTTTAGAGATTTATAGATATAATATAAAAACTTAACTCTTTTTGATAATTTTAATGTGAGGGAAAAAAAAGATGAGTTTTAACAAGCAAAGAAAACATAAAAAAGGAATTTGTCCAACAAGATAAAACATTAAGCTTCTTACTCCCTCCAAATTTCATAAAATTTCAAATGAATATGAATTAAAAAATGGAAATAAAATATAATTAATTTTGTGATGGAACACTTTAAAGCGTTTTTGGATTGGTTTAAATAAAATGTTTTTATCGCGAAAGCTAGGTCAAAGAACGCATTTCTTTCAAATCCAATAAAATCTCAAACCAAGCTGACCGACAAACACTTACACTTGAAAGAAAATCTTACCCTTCCCCTGTTGAACAAGTGTCTCAATGGAAAATATCTCAACCTTGAAGGCAAGAGTGGGGTTCCCTAGTGAGCCATAAAATTTCTTGTCAAGTTCATTGTGAGTCCGCAACTCTCCCCAATTATCTTACAAGATGTAAAACTTTCAAATGGGGGAAAAGAATTTCAGAAAAACCAAGCGCAAACGATCTTGAATACATTCTGTGATGGCCGGAAAAGACGGCTCTGCCGCTTTCGGTGTGTTCGCAGCCACACAGGATTACCCGGCTTAAACGCTTTTAGAATATCTCGAACAGCAGGGGTAAAAACATGCAAAACGCTTAGAGGGTTAATTGTAGAATACAATTAATGAGTATATTCATAATGAAATAACTTTTGAGTTGTAGCAAAAAATGATATTTTATTTATAACAAACACTCTTAAAAAAACAAAGACATAACTAAACAATTGTAATGTGAAGCAACAAATTTCTGAACTTTCTACTTCAGTGGGTTAAATTTGATCTCCGAATAATTTCTAGTATAAATAACACTTCAAATAATAATTCAGCAGTCTTTAAAGATTATTATTTTTTTTATTTTCATTGTTTTCTTATACTCGTTGAATTTCAGTGACATTTACACAAGTTCATCAAACAATTACTCAACTGAATTGAAGTGCTCAAAACAAACATAAGAATTAAAAACAAAATCTAAAATTCTGCAAAAATATTCTAAGAATTCCATAATAGCATTTTGAAGCCTAGAAGTTCCTAAAAAAATTATCTTTTTAAATATTTTAAAGGAAATATATGAAGCTCGTCAAGTTCTTAATTAATTAGAAAAAAAATGAGAAAAGAAGTTTGCAAAAACTCTTAGTAAGCAAATATTTATCATGTCAAAACTATTTAAAAATCCCTGATCAAATATATATATATATATATATATATATATATATATATATATATATATAAAGATTTTTAAAAAATCAGAAAGAAGGGCATGTAACTTAAACAATATTTTTCACTTTTTTGAATAAAAAAAATATCCATTACTTTCCGAAAAAAAACCTTTAAAAATAAGAAATTTTTACTGTTATTGTTATTTTGTTTTTATTCTAATATATGTTCACCGTTTTATACCAATGTATATTAAATGTTTACTGTCATCATTTTTATTCCATTATTATAAGAGTTTATAATGAATATTTATTAATAACTACTATATCATCATAATGTACTATATTAATAAATAATAAATTATTCAAAATTAAGCCTCACAGCTATTGTATAAAAATTTATATTATAACAATAATGTTTATTATTTTCATCTTCAATTTCTATTACCTAGATAGATATTCCAGAATGTTCCGAACATTGAAAAAGAAATGTAATGATATTTTCAGATATGTAAGTGTAAAAAATATAGAAGTGTTTTATAATTTATTTTAATTTGTAAAAAAATACGACTCTTAGGAATGAGAATTGATAAAAAGAATAAAAAATTTTCAAAAACGAAAAAATAAAGTTATTAAAATAGAAATACAGTTTTTTAAGCAATGCGTATGAGTATTTCAAGAGCATTTTATTTTTTCTCAACTTCAAAGCTTTTTTTGCACTAGCAAATGCTCCACAGATTATTTTGTACACAATTAATACGTATAAACTTACGAAAAAAAAGTAAAGTTAAATCTACATAAAATAATTTTGAAACCTATAACAAAAGGGAAAAGGAATTAAGAAAGAAAATATTAACACGCCTTCAGAAGCTTGCCTACGGAAATTTAATTAGCAAAAGCCACGAACAAGCCACAAATTAAAAACAGGCATAAAGTAATTAAGAACTCCAAGAAAATTCATTTTGGTCAAAAAAAAAATTTTTTTTATCACCTTTACTAAACAAAAAAACATACGGTGGGCCAATTATTATTATGCATAAATTTCAATTAATTTGAGCTTTATTAATTTCTTGGTTACACTATAACTCTGACAAGCAGAATAATACATAAGATATTTCTTAACAAAGAATTCCATGAATTAATGCTATTTCAAATCAATTGTCAGCAACATTTTGAAATTAAAGAGTCAAACGTGTCCTTTCCAGCTGTTTAAAACTCATTTCTAAATTAATTTATATAATTTTTCTAAGAAATCACTTTTTTACTTAAAACTTAATTTTATTTTACAACTTTAAAATTTCATTTAACTTTACTTTTTTACATTTCATTGCTTTTAATCTTTTTTTAAAATTGTTTTTTTTTTAATATTTAGCTCCTTTAAAATTGTTTTTAGTTTATTTAAAATGTTTTTTAACTTTCTGAATGTAAAATCAGATATTAATTCAATTTTTATTCTATTTTAAAGATAGTACTGTGTATTAATATTACCAGATTGCCACCTCTGTTAGCGAAATCTTGATTTTTTTTACTATTATAGAAATATAATTCATTAAAAAGAACACTCCCTCTCATGGAAAGATTATCTGTAAAATATCGAAAAATAAAAATAAAGAAAGAAATTCTGAAATATTATAACACAAATAAAGGGAGAGTTATATTAATTATATTTACAGATAAACATAACAGAATATTGTAACATAGTTTGCATTGTCAATAACACTATACCTTAGTTTTATAGGAAATATCAATAGAATTAAAAAACAAAAGCAACGAAGGAAATCATATAATATTATAATATAAATAAAAACAGAATTTCATTTGCATTATTTACAATAAATATTTATTACTAGTTGGAGTACATGTTCTTCGCATCGTGGTTTTTAATCATGATGAATAAGTCATGATGAATAATCATCATATAAATCATGATGCATAAGTTGAAAGAAGCAAAGATAGATTATGTGGTCATGTGTGGAGAGCATTTATTTTCTGAAGAGGGGTATGAGGTTCAAAGAGGGCGGGGGAAAAAAAAACTCGCTCACTAATTGCATTTGTAAATAAAAATAAATATAAAATCACCTTTTTGATACTTTTTCCGGTTCTTTTTTTTTCTCTAAGCCATTAAAATATCTCTAATATTTTTGAATGTTTGATCAAGAATTTAGATTTGTGTAAAGAAGTAACAAACCAACAATTAAACATTCAGTTTTATATTAAATTTATTCTGGAAAGAAACTAAAATGGTTCCGATTATTTTTTTGACTTATTTCAAAAACTCAAATTGTGTTAAAACCTTGTTAAAATGCACATCTTTAGAGGGGGAAATATTTGTGAAACTAGAAAACACAGAAAATTAGTAACAAAAGGGTTAGGGGTCAATAAATATCACCAAAAATGAATCGGAAAAAAATTTATTTGGTGGAAATATGCTAACGGCTTCTCTTCCATACATCAGTGAATCATCCTAAGATATTGAAGTGATACGCAATCAAAGTTGAAGTTGCATAAAGATAAAAGACAATCTTCAATTTTTATAAGTAACATTACAATAGGAAGAAAAAGATCTATAGAAGATGTAACGGAAAAATAAATAACAAAAGCAATCAGTATTCAAATATGATGAAAACACCTGAACGGGTTCATAAGCCAAATAATCTAATATTTCAATAGAATCGTTACAGTTAATATATCTAGTATAGAATAACCACGAATAATACGCCTTCTGAGACCAGTGAACAATTGTGCGAAAAGAAATGTGGAGAAATATGAAACTACCATCATTAAAATATTTTTTTTTATTTCGCACAGAATTTTTCAATAAAAATAGGTAACCATTTTAAGATGACATAACGGCACGACTTCAAAACTAAATATGTTTTATGTAAAAAAATATTTTGTTCCAAATCATATTGAAGAACATATACAAATACATATTGCCATCATTGTTTGCATAAAAATAATATTAAAATACATATATTTAACTCAATAAATTTTTCGCACTGTTCATACGGAAATCATCCAATATGAAGCACTTTGAAATCAAATATTACGTGATTTACTTAACACAAATATTTTAGTGGTAGTTTGGAGAGGGAGGTTTCAGATCAGGTGTCGTCCTCGTCACTTGACCCATGTTTAAATTACGAGGTCCACCGCAAGTAGCCTTTGTTTTGTTTCTGAGTCCGATGTCAAAGCATCAATCAATTAATCAATCGTCATTAAATCAACCTAGGTTGGGCCTTCATATATGTAGTTACGGATGTATACAGTAATAGGAAAGAGATGCAGAGATTAGAGAACATAAAGCTTTTCCCACTTTTTGAAATGGTTATACTGAGAAGATGTTCGAATAGTTTGAGAAGGTATTCGTAATTTCAGAAGGTCACGTAGCTAGGTTCTCAAATGTGTCATCTGACTGTGTTTATAAATTTTATAACCATTAATAATAAATTTTTAATATTGATAACTTAGTTTTGATCATTTTAATTTATTGACTAAATACTGCTGGCTTGCAATTACGTTAACATTGAATTGTTTAGACTGTTATTTTGATTGCGTTATTCTTTTGATTTAATGTATATATATATATTGTGTGAGTGTGTGTTTGAGAGTGTGAGCTCGTTCGCATACATAAGATATAAAACAAAAAAGAAATTCAAAATAAAACAAGAAAAAACTAGAGGATCTTACGTTCATGAAGCGAAAAAAACTAAGAAAATAAAAATTCAAAATGGAAATATTATTAATTTAAAATGTTGTGTCTGATTTTCCGCAGACATGTGTGGTTAATAAGGTTTCTAAAA
>BMAW01034657.1:12734-35299 GCA_019974015.1 Nephila pilipes | reverse complement strand
TGTATTAATAATTTTACTTTAACAAAAATGTCTGATATTTGTTCAATTCAGTGTATGTGTGTGTGTGTGTGTGTGTGTGTGTGTGTATACATATATATAAATATCTGTATCTAATTTATATATATATATATAATGTGACTACGTATGAATGTTTTACGCGACAAATTTGTGGTACAAATATCAGACATTTTTGTTAAAGGAAAATTATTAATACAATTGACACTCAATTCGATTAGTTCAGTCGCTTTGCTTTGAAAACATTCCTCTGGATCCTATTTATCAGCTCAAATTTTAGTTTTCAAGGATAAGTTAAATTTGTGTCAGACATATTGATTGATAGTATTTTAACGACGCACTTTAAAGCAATGCAAGAGCTTTTTTGGTGATGAACCTCATAAATCTTAACTATGGTTAACCTTAAATAACCTCATAAACCTTAACTACCGTCTTCCACAAGGTGGCAACTTGAGGTGTTTGATCCCCGATAAATTTAATGAGCATCATCTCCATTACGTGTCGGATCTTTATTGAAATCACGACTTGAAAGAAACAACAATGACCATGAGCACGCGACATGAGCACTCGGTTGCCTCAAATCATATTAGAAAAATTGACAATGGGTATAGGAGACATATTGATAAAACGTCTATGAATCAAACAATTCAAATGATGTTTTCTAAGAATGATGAATTATTTATAATATTTAAAAATTTTGCACTCTCTCAAAAAGATTCCATTAAGAAATTTTAAGGAAAACGGTTGCAAACGAAATTAAAACAACACCGGTAAAAAACGAGTTTTTTGAACATGGGTTTTCTTTATAACTTCCCACTCTGCGTAATATAATTTTTATATCTTAAATTTTAAGAGCAAAAGGGAACGCTGAGTCAAATTGAATTTATTCAAATATTAGTTTTTATAATTTATTATTTGACTTTTATTAAACTTATAATCTAAAATAAAAAAAAGTTGTAAAATTTTTTAGCTCAATCAATCATTATAAAATGAACGAATATTGACTTACAAAAGAAGTAAAAGAATTCAAAATGCATTAAAAATTGATGACACATTTTAAAACCAAATACATAATATGAGTGGGACAAAAGAGAGTTTAAGCAATGACTCCTTCACCTTGGTGACGGATTTGCTAAGAAACTTGGCATAAAATTTAATTCATTAAAAGATTATTTTCAATCAATTAATTTTTATTTATTAAATAATAGTATTTTCATCCAAAACAATCGTCTATAGAAAATTTTAGCTCAATTGAGATCTTTAAAATGTGAGAAAAAAGCTTTTAAAATTTTTACCCAGACATACAATGTGAGTAGAAGAAAACCCATTAAAAATAACGTAGCCCTCTGAAGAAACTGAAATCACGTTGTTTGAATATATCAGATATTGCTTAAGACAAACTAATCTCTGTATAAATTAAATTATAGTTTGTGTGAAAAACCACATATATTCAAAGTAAATAAATAAATCAATTGAAAACTATATTTTTAAAATTATTTTTTAATTTACTTGTATTAAAGGCACAAAAATGCGTTGATCTTTCTAATATATATGATTGTCTCTAAGGCTTATGAAAGTTACTCACTAAACTAATCAACGACTTCATAAATTACTTTGAAAAATAGGCACTATCAAAGTGGTCTTTTGAAGTTAGACTTTCTTTAGTTCATGTTTCTCGTCTTAGACACTACTCATTTCAAACGATGAGAGACGCATACAATTGAAAACATAAGAAGTAATTTCTGAAGAGAATCTCCATATTATCTTTTATAAGTTTTGTGTAAAGTACGAACAATAACAAAGAACTCAAAATTTTTTATAAAACGAGAGAGAAAGACTAGGAAATTGCATATTTCTATAACAATCCTATTGTGTCATTCAAGAGAAACTAAACACATGAAGCCTCTTAATTGTATTTTAAGTTGTCTGAATCAAAAATTAATTACAAAATTTGACAACTTCAGAATTAATTATTGAAGTATGCTTTATTTTTGGCACTATCAAAAGCAGAAAATATAATAAAAGTTTCTGAATGAGTAATTTATTTCATACAATACTAAAAAAAAGTTAAATAATTTTCTAATCTCATTTAAAAACATTCCACTTTGCTCCATCCAATTCATTACAATCATCCATGATGAAAATCGACTCAATTTTAATACAACATAGACATGTAGTTAAATAGTTTGCTTCTATTCGTAATAAGTAAATATTTTATATAACATAATCAGCTTTTCAAACTTATATAAATATGTCAGTATGGAATACGAACAATTAATAAGAGCTTATTAAAAGACTCTGAATACTAATTTCGATGTGAATTCGTGAGAATGCAAAGATAGTTTATGCTGTGGAACTGTTCGTAATATTTACTGAGTACTCTTCATGAATATATATGGGTACTGTTCACAATTCTGAATACTGTTCATAATATTTAACTGCATGGATGTAAGTAATTTAAAATCTTATGATACATTATAATAATATAATTTTGGCATTTTATGTTGAACAAATGAACATTATATGAGGAGCTATCAAAAAGGTTTAATTATTACGAAAAGGTAACCGCAATCTATAAGAATATTTAATTTAAAATTTGTTATGCATATGAATTGAATTTTATGTATAGAGTGTTGTAAATTATCACTATTAATGAAGGTTTATTTGGTTTCAGGGAGCCTTGAATAATCGATATAGATATTAAACAATAATTGATATAGAAATTTAATTTTTATTCATCATTATTAAATCTTCTCTACATAGTCACTATCCAGAGTTATACATTTCTCCTAGCATTTCTCGACCTTCCAAATGCCATCATTTGAGAGCTCAGTAAATGAAACTCTATGTTCTCCATTATGCGGGCTACTTCAACTTGCGGCTTCCTGAAACCAAATAAATCAACATTTAGGTCCAAATTTCTCTCTCTTTTATTTTATCCTCTAATTTATTATTACTACGTTCTACATTGTTGAATAAGTAAAATTAATATATTATTTACATATTTATAGTTAATATATGTAATTATCTTTTACCTATAGATCTAAAGTCAACTTATACTCTTAGTTTATCACGATATTTAATTAATTAATTAAATTTTGATTTATAAATTTTGTTAAAATGGTTGTCTGAAATTTTTCCAAATTCATTCATAAAATCAAAAATAAGAAAACTTTCTTTTTGTTGAATCAATGTTTTTGCCATTTTTTCATTCAAATACTAAAAAGATTATTCAAGCGTCTGTTTGGGACTTGGAAATGTTTTCATATCATACATATAGAAAATTTACATCAAATGATTAAAATATCAATCCATTTATATTGCGTAGCACGTTCTCCGATATATTTAGAGAGATTATAAGACTTCTGAAAACGAGAAGCATAAATCATTCGAAAAAGTGCGATGGAAGATATTCTTGTTGTTTAGCGAAATGTATACTTGAAAATATAATTAAATGCATTCGAAACCGTCATAAGGAAATTTATGGAAATTTTTACTTATTTATTTTTCAAAAATCATTAACTTCCAAAGGTGCAAATTTTCATTTCTAGAGGGCACTGCGCTAAAAAGAAAAGTGAATTTTTTATTTATCCACTTTTCCAGTAGGAAGAAATACTATATATATTTTTAATTATCTTAAAAAGGGCTATTTTGACCTGACGCAAAATCTAGTACACAGAAAATATGCTATGTGCTGCAGTAGCAATATCTCTTGAATAGTGGAGACAAACTCCTATTTCTTATACATTTCATGTAAGTTTGAATTTATAAACAATTTATGCCCCCGTTTTAACCATGACGCAGAATATGTGCTGTTTTCCGGCAAACCATGATAAAATCAAAGGCCTTTCTTGATTGATTGTTTATTAACGTCGCACTTCAAAACAACATGAGGGCTATACAAGATCAAAGGCAAGAAATAAATAATATGCATAATTCTATCCTTCCGAATACAAGTCATTAGATTAAATGATTCGTTACGATTTTTCAAATTATATTGGAAATAGAATTTAAAATTTAAAAGTCATAATTTCCTCTTTTTATGATCGAAGTATTCTTGGCTTATAAAAACACGGCAAAAATAAGAAAAATGTTAAACCCATGATACTCGAGATATAATTTTATTTTAATGTTTGAGTTGAGGTCAGGATTTATTCTTAAATTTGTTTTCCTTTTTTCCCATAGGAGAAACGGAAATTGTAAAAATAAAACATATAATTCATCTTACTTTATTATGTAATTAAAAATTACAAAATTATTAATCACGAAAAAGTGCAACTAAATAAAAATTCTGGAGATTTTGTTTTCTTTGTTTATTAAAAATGGGTTCTAAGTTTAACATTTTTAACTACTTTTTACATTAATAAATTAATATTTCATTTTTTGCTTTAAAATAATAAGCATTTCTCGATACAATTTATTGAAAAAACTGTTTTTGCAACATTTTTCACCCTCTTAAATTTGAAACACTCCACATGATTGCAATTAATAATCTGATATATTTCCTTTTTGCAACAAAATTCATCTTACTAGCTACCCCCTCCCCACATGATGAAAAAGAATTTAATTTTATGTTTTATCATTTCTGACTTAAGCACATCATGTTAATTTTGTTTCCACGATTGTTTAAGGAAAAGTATTTTTTCATTCTTACAAATAGGAATCTCGAGAACTTATTTGGTGACGTTAAGTTATTCGCGATTTTCTCTTCATTAACCTCTGGGACTCTATATCAATTGGAATTCCAATGAATTACAATTTCTTATAAACTCAAATGAAACGTGATTAGACAAATTAAATGTTGATAGATTTGAAGAGAAGTGATTTAGAGATAACGATATATAAAATATATGAAATAGATTAAACGGAAAATGAAGAAGAATAGACGATAACGTCTTTCTGACAGAGATTTGTGTTCGTGATTGAATCTCTTCTACTAGTATTGTAGATTGAAAGGGATTTTATAGTAGAAGTTTTAAGATAAGAATGAGTTGTTTGTGAGGGCAATTAATCATACAAGTGAATTAGTAAGCTATGAAGTAATTAGTCGATTCTAAGTTAAAATTGATAAGTTAATTTGGGATTCGATATATATATATATATATATATATATATGGATAAAGTATTTTAGGTTTCTTCTTACTTGTCATCATTTGCAGCCATTTATTGCTTGATATCTTTAACTAAGATATGGGGCAAGAACAGAGCAATAAAGGACAGTGGTTACAATTTATACTGCTTAGAAATTAGTCTCCTTATGCCAACTAATGCAAACGATTACATTTGTAGAAGAATAATGTTACGGTATTATTTTGATTTGAACGATACCTTTTTCATTTAATGATTTTGGAAATAATAGCTTTGAAAAAGGGGTTCTTAAATTTTAGAAGTACAAGTATCCTTCCAAATGATACGTATGTTTACCTTCATTAATTCGATTATTTCGCTTAAAACCAGTAAAGAATTTTATCACCTTTGAAATTTATTTTTATGTAGATTATTTTAACATTTCGTTTAGCTAAAGCGCTTTTAAAAATTAATTGCGTAAGTATTAAAATAATGATTTTGTGATGATTAATAATTTTTCAAGAATTAAATAACTTGTTACAAATAATAATTCAAATGATAATAAAATTTCAGCTAAAATTTAATTATCTGTGTGTTTGTCTGAGATACAATTTATACTTACTGCGGAATATATTAATTTTCATGGTTTAAATTTTAGTTGGGAATAAATTGTCTAAGAGATTATATTCATTAACCCCATTATGACGAGTGAAACCGTAACTACGAATTTTCTTTTATAATTATGACTGAAATTTAATTAAACCTGATGCGTTTGCCATTGGAAAGAATGCAAACATTTTTGTCACAATTAACAGTTAATTAAGAATTCAAAGCCCTTTAAACATATTTTTCCAGAATATAATTTAGCTATGTTACATTTAGAGAATTATTTATGAATTTAAAAAAATCACACAAAATTATAAAAATTGCAGAATTTCACACACCTCATTAATACATGAAAAAACGTTGTCTTATACATATTTTAAATTCTATTTGCAGGTACAAACTTTTAAGTCATGGTTGTAAGCTTAACTAGCAATGTTATGCGAGAAAACTGTACAGTCTGTATTTAACTGTTTTTCACAATGAGTATGATCAATAAAGCGTGAATATAATATTTAATAATTTCATACGCTATGCAACAACAAACAATGATATTAAAATTCTAAGCTAAATATAACAGTTTCTGCTTTGTCAAGCGGAAGGACATGTTATCGGTTTTAGAGAGTTAACTTCAGTCTTGGAAAAAATGTAATTAATAATAAAAATTATTTAAATTACAATATATTCCAACTCGTAATTTCCCATCTTTAAAAATTAAAAGTAAAATAGTATGAACTACATAAAAATAAGATTATTAGAAAATTTATAGTATTATTTGTGTTACATAAGAATGAACATGAACTGTATAAAATAAGTACAAAATTATGAAATGTAATTATAAAGAGGATTACTTGCGTTATTTTTTATATTCATTGGCAATCAAAGCTTTTAGTTCAAATTACTGAATCACAAGGTTAAGTTAACAGTAGGTCTTCAAAATACAAATGTTGCAAAGATATTATAATTTTTTTTTATTTAAAAGTAACATTTAATCTTTAATCTTTAAAAGTCTGATTGAATTTTGTTTCGATCTTATTTATAGGCTGAGTTACAGCTGTTTTAATAATACTTGATGATGAATTTCTGTAAACGGAAAGGCTCTATAAATGATATTTTTCATTACTGCTAAACGCAATATCTCAAAATTGTATTCATCAATGAATCTGAAATTTTGTTTGATTACAAGTTTTTAAGATATTTATACATAGTATATAGTATTCATGAAATTTAATATTGAGCAGAAGGTTTTTTTTTTTATGGTGCAATGAAGTGAAAATTACAATGACTTATAAAGAAAATTTCAGTGTGTACATAACTCGAACTATATACTCAAATATTTATTATAGCTTTCTTCGCAAAGGCTATATTATCAAAATAATGGTTAATTCCTCAGATGACGTTCCAGTTTCATTCAAATTACAAAACTTCAAAATATTTATCTTCTTTTGAGTTACCATGTTTTGCGGAAAGTCTTAATTTTTGCTTGTATTTGTATAAAAAGCCCTTTTTAGAATAAAAATATACTCTACGAAAACTTTTCTTGAATATTTTTCTCTAATTTTGAAGACTCGTAAGATCACAAAAAATGAATTTGTAGGCAAAATTTAAGTGAATTCAAAAATTTTCTTCGAACTAGTACTTTTACCTTAATTTCTAATTAATATGAGACATAAATGACTATTTAAAACTATTTAATTAGTATAGTTATTTGTTTTGCTTTAATTAGCCTCAATTTTTAAAAAAAATAAAAAATAAAAAAAACTGTTCCAGAATAAAGAAAATCATATCTCCCTAAGTATTAATTGGTTTTGACAAACGAAAACAGTTTCAAGCGTAGATAATACGATGATCGCTCACAATTTAACGAATGATAAGTGTTTCTCTCGCACGTGTCGTGACAATCTCGCACGTGTCGTGGAACTTTTCAGTTTCGTTTCAACTAAGGCGCCACATTTGTCACGAAAGGACTTGCATCGTTATAATTCGCTTTCTTAAAGAAGTGCTTTTTCTCTATGAACGTAAGACGGAGTGGAATAAAATGTTCATCAATCACGGCATCCTTCAACAGATAATTGGATAGATATATTTTCATCTTCTCGTCTGTGTACACAACGTTTTGTAATGCATTTCATGACAAGAATTGGAACATTATGAGTATCTTGTGAGAAAACGGTTTTAAAATGCGTCTCTGAAGTTAATGCTCAAAGGGACTCAGGACTTTTAACAATTTTCAGTACATGCCATTTTCCCAGCCACTATAACTTACCAATGAAACGAAACTGAAATTTGAAACTATTATCATATAACATTCATATATATTTAGAGTATTTCGTATATTCTCATGTAATTGGAAGAAAACTCTTGAAAAATTGGAAATAAATAAAAATTCGACACTTTTTCAAAATAACTAAAATCGATATTTTACTAGGGCCAAGTTTTTGAAATACAATATCAATAAAAGTTTTAAAATTAAAAGTAATGTTATCTAAGAGAGCAAAATGTTTAGTTTTGAAGACATACATGCTTTTTAAAATATTTATAGAAAAACATGTTTTGAATATAATTAATAAGAAAAGCATGAAATTTTAAGAAACAATATAAATAAAGTTCATATAAAATGCTTTTATATTAATAATTTCCCTAAAAATTGGTGAATAAGCCGTAAAGAAGCTTATTTTGAACGTGAAATAAATATATTGTAAAATGAATTTTTTTATGTGTGAAATTTCAAATTAATGTGATAATTAGTTACTGCGAAGTTCTGTACGCAATGTCAAATATATTATTTTGAGAAAATTGAAATTAATGTTTAAAAATAAAAATAAAAGAAGTTTAACAAGGTTCATTTTTTTTCTTCGAAGACTCTGTAAATTTCAATATTATTGTTACACATTTAACAGCAGGGGATAATAGTATTTTTTGCTCTGTGTCCCATAGAATCAACCAAATGATCAATTTTTCTCCAAAATGTTCAGAAAAGATGAAACAGAAAGAAGTTTTGTTTTTCAAAAAATCGAACATTTTTAAAGTTTAAGGTTCTAGAGGCACCTTAAAAAGAGAGATCTATTGCATCTAATATTTATTGAAATACAAAATGTATCACTCAGAAGATAATTATATATTTCTTGATTTTCTTCTGATTTGAAATAAGTACAATTTTTGCAAATTTTTAGCTTTAGAAATCATAAATAATAATTCTTGGAAATTGCAAAGTTAATATTTATTGTGAAAATAATTATTACAATATCGTAATTAATAATAACCAATATGAAATCTAAATCTCAAATTAATTAACTACTCATTTTATATATTTAAAGTAAGTACATTTCGCAAATACTATGAATAGGATATACTTCTATTGGTTTTTACGGCTCAGTTTTACTAGGAAATTAGACAAGAAATAATTCTATTTTATTTTATTTTCCCAATCAGACAGGTGTTTTTCTGAAAAAAAAAAATTGTTCTAAAACTTATAGTCCTAAATCTCTTATATTATCTTCTACGAAAAAACTTAATCCTGCATTAAAAAACATTTTCAACTACGACTGCTCATTGTAGCTTTAAAAAAAAGCACTTGTTTCAAAAAAGTGTAAGCAGCTTAGCGTTTTTTTTTTTTTTTTTCTGTTCAGCTCTATTACGCATCAAGCATTTTCTTTTTTGTGAGTGTAAGTAAAGGCATTATAATATATTTTCTTTTGGATTAAAATTTTGCATGTTGCTTTTGAGTTCGTTTTTTTTTTTTTTTGTTTACTGTGTTTTATTTGTATATTGGTATGAATTGGTGTATATTTTTTTTACTCAATGGTGCAGTATCGATTTCTTTTACATAGTTTTCTTCCTCAATTTTTGAGATTTTTTCCAAATTTGTTTATAAATAATATACTACTGTTTATTAACACTCAATATATATATATATATATATATATATATATATTAAAATATTGCATGCGAAACATTTTCAGTTACCGTGTTTCAGTCATGGCTCAGTAAATAAACTCTAATTCACTGCGTAATACTTTATTTCACATTAAACACAACAGGAGAGGCAGATATATCGGGAAAATGACATCGGAAGCAACTTGCGTATTTTCGTCTCAATCGCTAATCAGAAAAGTAAGAAACTTTCCCTGTTTTGGAAGTTAATGCAATAATTATTCAGACCACAAGAGAAACTCTGAATTAGCAAATTTAGAAGTTGCAAGATCGAATAAATTAAAAGATTAAATGGAATTGTACCTTTATTGATTATACACACACACATACACCACACTCTCACACACACACATATATATATATATATATATAAGCGAGTAATTGAATATAAGAGTAGAGAGAAAGATGTTGAGATGTGTGGTGATTAATTACCCGTAGTTATAGGTGACATGATTGGCATTGGTCTACCCGTTCGAGCCTTATGTTTCAAGGATTACATCCCCTCTAACCAAAAAGGTTTGCTAAAAGATTGAATTGTTATTCCAAGTAAATTACAGACGTATTAAAAATTAATTGAAAGAGCAACAAAAGCAAATAATACATAAATAAACCTCGATATTGACGAAAATAAAAGGTTTAGACGAAAATTTGACCCCTTCATCTGTATTGAGTGGGAATTTCTCTTGTTTTGACTTTCATTTAAGATATATTGGATTCTTGAACTAAATATTGAGAGGAAGGTTTTAAAATATAATAACGAAGTGGAAAAAAAGGAACAGAAGTTTTTTGTAACGGAGAGCTGATTTCCTTGTGTGAACAGATTAAAATATACATGATTTTTAGAGCAAAGCTTTTGTATTTGAAGTTTCATTTTCAAAGGTAAAAAAGCAAAGGCTAAAATATTCGTTGCTATTCTACTAGATAAAATTTAATACCTAAAGTGTTTTTTGGATCATACGATATAACTACAAAAGAATTTCTGTATTTTGATACTTTACCATTCTACTAGATAAGATTTAATATCTAAAAAAGGTTTGAATCTTAAAATGCAACATTATCACAAACGGAATTTCGTAATTTGAAACTTTTCCCTTGTCATATTCGAAACAAAAGTATCAATAAGAAAACAATCATTAGAGAACACACACACATATATGTATATATATATATATATATATATATATATATATATATATATATATATCATGAATATTTTTATTTCTCTAAAACTAAATTATGAAATACTTTTTAATAAAGTATGAAATTCTAAATCTATTTAAAGAGTCAACGTAAGAATTTTATCAAACTATATTTAATTTTTTGATAAACTTATTTTTCATTTTCAATTTTCACTGAATTTGTCTGAAAATAGAGGTGAAAATTTACTGCTAAAGCAATATTTTTTCAATTACTTACTACAAGTGACTATCAAATATAAACCAAATGTTTTAAAGGATCTTTTCTGAAATATTATTCATAATAATCACACCATTATTAATTTTCTCAGTACATTTTTTAAATGTAATGTGAAATTTGTTTTATCTCTCTATGCTAAAAGAAGTTTGACGAGTACGGAGCTAATTGCCCAAAAAGTTTTTCTCTTAATACTTCTCTGAGGGCCAAAATAACTGGCAATTCGAAGGTGTTAAGTCCGTATAGGAAGGATATTTGAGTAAATTTTCCAGTGAAGTTACTTCAATTTTTTTAGAACCATGCCAGATGTGTAAGATCTTGCAATGTCCTGGAGATGAAAAATACAGCGCATCGAAATGAAACGTCTTTTGGTACGATATAAGAGAACTTTTCCAGCAGTTAACCAATGGATTAATGGAGCAGTTTTACTTTTAGGGCACCACTTCATATTAAGGTATTCTAATTCATGGAACTAGCAACTAAATAAATGAAAACGTGAAGAATAAATCAATGCCAAACATTATTTAAACTTTAAATAAATATCTTTATAACAGAGATTTCACACTCATTTTCCTTCATGAAATTCTTGGATATTTTCATGTGATGCTATTTTATCGAAGAGTCTGTTCATGTGCACGAATCGTGACTTACATTCATTGGAATAGAAATAATGACGTGTATTGTGTAAGACCGACGGGATAACATTTAAAAACTGCAGAAATTTGCAATAGAGAGTGAGGTTTTGGAGATAAGATCATTCAAAACAAAAGTACACTTTTGATGATAGATGAAAAAGATTAGTTGATTCGATGTCATTGTAGAGCAAACATCTATGAACAGATTTTGTATTGACTCGAAACAGGATAAGAAGGATCAGATGGACGAGGTAGCCAAGTGGTCATTATCGCGAACTTGAGGCCGTAGTTCTTTCTGTCGAGTCGAAGACTCGAGCCTATGTGATACCGAAGACCCACCATATAACGGGACTGATCCACGTTAAATCAGCTTAAGGTTCCAAGTATTCCCATGGCGTGATTTAAAAGGTTAAAAAAAGGGGGGCATCTGAGGTGTTGTCCTCGTCAAATGATTACGAGGTCCGACGCCAATACCCTTCGTGCTGCTTCTAAGTGCGACGTTAATGAACAATCAATCATTCAGAAATCAGGATCAGATAAGTAAGAATTAATATTAATCGTTAGGCTCGTACGTAAGTAGAGACTTATTACACATGTATAATTATTCAAATATTAATTTTGGAATGTTCGAAGATCCAAATAACGCCAATATGATTTCCATCGTGGCTTAACTTTTTAATTAGTGACAGGTGGAATAATTAAATGAGAGAAAGTAAATTGGTTCATTACAACTTATCAAGGTTGCTATGGCAAGGTATATAAAACTCGTATGCCAGTATTAAAAAAGGCTCATTTACATTCGATCCACCTTCGTATTATAATTTGTTGCGGGCGTAAAAGCAACTGAAGCACTTATCTATCAAAAGGAACGAAAAAAAGTCATTCGATTCCACTTCATCAATATAAGTCTACCCCCATCTTCAACTTTTACTTCCTTCCGTCACAACATATCACATGGTGGCGACGTTGATAGAAGTTTGCACAAAGAATTACGTTAATAAATAGCTTACTTGGAAAAACCAAAAAAGATGAGAAGGGGAGCTAAATGAACTGCGGTAAAATAAATGTACTAAATACAACTAAAAGTAAAAGGACAGATAAAGTCATTTATGGAATGGTGAAGAAAAATGCGCATAGATTTTCTGCATCAATCAAGAATTTATTGGCAATCATCTACATAAAGAAACTTTTACTTGACAAACCTTAATGGCTTGGAAAAATGCTTAAGGAAACGTTAATAACTACATTATAGGGGGGGGGGCCTTTTTTAAAATTTATTGAATTATGCTAACATATTTAATTACTTTTGTCGTAATTAATTGCTGACTCAGAGTAAAAAAATTGTAAACGACAATGGCCATCGTTCCTCAATTATTTCTTTTATTTTTATTTAAAAAAAAAACTATCTCTCAAACGTATAAATGAAGTGAAATCAATGGTGTCAAGAATATTGAATATGTTAGCCATTTGCTTGCACTCGTGTAAAATTTGCTTAAATATAAATTAATACTTTTAACTTTCCGGCATTTATTTCCTTTGGATATTTAATAGCCAAATCGTGAACTATGTTATTGAGAAAACTTTAGATATAATGTAACGACAGGGCTTAAATTCGAAAATTAAGTGAATTAATTTGATTGGGACTATATTTAGATGTCAGAGGAGCGAATAAATCATAATATTTAAAAATTGCTTTAGGCCAATATAGTATAATAGTTCAGCTATTTAAAAGGTCATACAGCTAAGTCATAATTATTCTGCACCTTTAAACTATAATATTTGGTGTTCAAGGAGTTATTATAAATAAAATCCGAAGAATATACTTCACTTCAGTGACTCATATCAGTAGTTGCGAATGTTCCAGGAAAATCTAATATTTAAAACATTAAAATTTATTTATTATATTAAATATAGTATTGTGCATATTAATATTACTCATTGAATTAAAACAAAATCAAACATGAGGTTAATTACAGTATTTACAAACCGATAGCTATTGGATAATTGAAAATATTATCTTCATATTAGAAAGTTATTCACGGTAGTACGGAACACAGAGAAAAAGAACAACTGTCGAGTAATCTCGTCGATATCAGTGCAAACAAGATTGGAGACCTTAGGAAAAATGGCCCCGCGTAGTTGCAAGCGAGAGCGATGAATCTACTGGTGCGAGATATCTTCTCAATCAGGATGAACTCGGAAGTTAACGGTCGAAAAACGGAAAGAAGAAAATCCGGACGAATGCTGGATAGAATCCACGTTGGATAGTTAGCGGAAGGTAGTAGAAGGATCATTAAAGTAAATCTTTCTTTTACCTTGTCTACTGATGGCTTCATGTGTATAAGTATCAATATCACAAGTGCGTACGCTCTCGCCATTTGCATATCTGATCGCGTACGTAAATAGGTTGCTCTAACTTGCTGTCTCCAGGCATGGTGAGAATATTTCAGGATGTTCGAGGAGGGCCACAACAGTGTGTAAAATTGAAAATAAAATATTGATAAAAAATCGCATTTCTTCAAATTTTAAAGCTCTTAATAAATGAAAGGTGGAAATTTTTTCCTTAATTAATAATTTCACCATTTACAAATAAAATTTGCCAGTACGATTGAAATGTGGTTTAATAAGTTTTGAAGCAATCGAGAAGAATATAATAAAACTCTTGAATAACAGCACCAAAAAATAAGAGAGAATTATGCTCCAATTCGCTTTTTATCATCCTGTAGTTCTTGATTTAACTCCATTTACACATATTTGCGATATTTTTTGTATTTGGTTTAGCAGACTATTAATATCACTACGTAAGAGTATATACCTCTAAAAGTTGTGATATCTTTAACCAGAACATAAATTTTTATATTTTATATTTGCTTTGAAAAATGATAATTCATTTCTTTTTTCCAATAAGATTGCATGCGAAAGAATACAAATATAATACTATAACTAACAAAATACGGAAAAATGGAAATAATTAATCTATTTGTCTTTTCCCATTAATTTGATCACTTCATAAAGTTGCATTGATACAATTTCAAAGAAAAGTAACTTGTAATGTTATTTTCTATGAGCTCCGTTTGATATAAAAAGAAATAGAAATCTAACAAAAGCAAGAATTTTAATATTTAAATGAAAAATAAATCTTGGCGCAATGAGTTATTAAGCAGGCACATCATATTTAATGATTATTATTTAATAATATATTATGTACATTATTTAATCATACATTATTTCAGAATAAATAGCTAATTATTAAGCATATAAAAATTATATTTGACATTTATATTAAATGTATGTGCACTTTTAATATTTCAATACATAGAATATTTCAAAACCAGCGAACGATTTCATGGGAAAAGACACCCCACTCATTGTTTGGAGAAATTTCATTTAGAATCCCCCATGCCGTTTACTACTTAAAACAAAATAGAAAGGAATCATCTATGTTCATAGCAATCGACACGAAACGAGAAAGTCGAGATATTCGAGTAATATACTCGTATATATGCTGTCTCTCAACCCAATTGCTACATTCAAAAGTCAATAAAGGGTTCAGTCACCAGTAATACACTATTTTATCTCCTTCCGAATAGTCAAGCGATAAACAGAGACTATAGGTTTCTATTAGGTTTAAGATACATAAAGCAGGACATTACATTATTCGAGGTAAATTTCCCAAATAATCTGACGATGGTGGATGTATTTCAATACATAACTCAGTTTTTATTTTTGCTGCTTTGCACATATTTACTGAAATTTTTTAAAATGCATGAGTATAAAGCATGACGTATATTATTCGAATTCTATTTTCGAAATAATCCGGCGATGGTGGCCAGTATTTCGATTAGAAATTATGTTTATATTCTTGTTCATGCACTTGCTTAATATACTTTATAGAAATGCATGAGTATGTATGTTTTATATTATCCTGAACCATGCGTCTTTTAATTCTTAGATTAAATAATTCTCGTAACACTATTCCATAGCTAAATATCTATTTGTTTTGGTTACATTAACATCGCATCCGAGCAACACAGCATGCTACTGACGATGGACTTCTTCATTTTAATCAAAGATCAGAGGGTAAAAGAGATATCGAGTGGTTATAATTAAAGTTACACTATTCAGAGGCCTGTACAACCCGTTCAGCTTATCGGATTTTGATGAAACTTGTAATATATGCTATATGGACCATGGGAAAAAGGTTTCTGGATATTTTGACTGCAGAATATGCTCAACATATACTCCATTGAAATCAATAACGTGTTGAAAGTGCATTATACGTTTTCAGTGGTAGCACGAAGCAACCCACGAGGGATTTCATTCACATGGCGTATAATGCTAGCTTTCAAATCAGGTAAAGTCCTAATTCCTCCTAGATAAAAATGATCTTTTAGAAATCCCCACAACCAGAAATCACAGGGATTTAAGTCGGGAGAACGAGAAGGCCATGCATCCGGAAAGTATCTAGATATTATATAGTTATCGCCAAAGTTATCACTAAACAGTGCTTTGACTTGGCGTCCAATGTGAGGAGTTGCTCCATGTTGCATAAAGATAGTGGTTTGCAAACATTGTCGTTCTTGTAAAGCAGGAATGACCTGCTGTTGAAAGAGGTCTCTGTACTGTGCACTCGTGACAGAGCATCTTTTAGGACCTTAGGGAGTGAGAGTATCAAAGAATAAAGGTCCGAGGATAAACTCAGAAGTAAATAAATACCAAGCAGTCACGTAAACAAAATGCAGTGGTTGTTGTTGCAGGGCATTAGGAGATGAAGTACCCCATATGCGGCAATTTCGATTGTTCACAGTTCCATCTAAATAAAAGTGTGCCTCGTCTGACCATAGAATTTTCCAAGGCTACGCGTCATCAAATTTCATTCTCGCCAAAAATCGCCAATTTAATTCAAGGCCTTGTGATCGTCAGGTTTGAGCATTTGCTTCACGTGGATCTTATACGGATAACATTTTAAAATGCATCGCAGAATTTTTCGTACTATCGACCACGGAATCTTCAACTCGAGTGACACTGATTGACCACTTGATGAATAATAGCTATCCAATCAACAGAAAATATTGTGTCTTATAGTTTTAATGAGGTGTGGCCGAATTCATTTCATAAAAAAATTTTGAGGTGTGAAGCACTAGGAAATATTTTCTATGCATTCAGGAGAACAGTCATGTCAACAGAAACTGTTAAGAACAGTAATAACTATTCTAATATGCAATATGTACCTATTATGTTGCTTTGTATAGTAAATGTCAAGTGCAACAAGTATTAATCTCTTATTTGTGCAAATGTAATTTATTTTACTAAAGTTAGTTCAAAAAACTTATTATAAATAGCGATACAATATCCATTTATTCAAAACAAGTTACTTAAAGCGACCTGTTTAAAGTGATAAAATTGAGAAGGTAAGATACGCAAATGGTTGATATGCGGCAATAAACTAAATTTGAATATTATAAATAAATTTATTTCGATAGCTTTATCAGAAATATATATTTACCGATTTTTATCTATTGAAAATTAATCAGAAATTGTTACATTGAATTTTTGTTGATAACATGGACATGGTCCTTTCCTGTTACTCAATATGAGTAACGTAACATTATGAAATCAATAATCGAAACGAACCTAGCCTTTAATCAGTTATTTAAGTGTTTGTTTAAAGTAAAATACGAATTTCAAGAAAAATGCACACAAAATTGTTGTAATCATTAGTGAAGAAAACTTAATTCTTTAAAATAATTTTAACAACTGTAACTGAACTTGCACATTAAAACCCTTTCGAGAGCGGTAGTATATTTTTATACCACATATTTCGTGTTATTTACTTAAATTAAATGGCACAACCCAGCAGAATGATTATAAAAATTATTGCTCTGAATCCAATGAAAGTTCCTAACAAGTGGTTATTTTATTCCTTTCAGAAATGTTTCTAAAATGAATGGAACATTTTAATTTCATCAGCTAACCAATCTACATGTTTGAAACTTTATGTAAATATCACTAATTACTCAAAACAACATATGTAAAGTATTCATTTCATACTTCAAACTAAATGGTATAATATTTATACCACTGCAAACACAGAGGATTAAAGAGCAACAGAAAGTAGCACTAAAATTTTCGAATCAGATTGATATGTGACGATTCACTTTATTACAGTGAAAGATAGAGGTCATAAATTGTTATAAACTGCTAGTGAGGTAAAAATCAGACTTATTATCTGAAGAACAGAAATTTAAATCAGGAAAAATAGTTTCAAAACCAAAACTATTGAAAAAAAAGCAAAAAAGAAAAGCAGCGAAGACGGAGAAAGAAGTCTTCGAAGGTGTCTAAGACAGAATTGGCAGGAGACAGCAGGTTAGGGACTTGTTGTTGATTGACATGAGACTTGCAAACGATAATTTATAAAAAGGTTATTATGAAATAAAAACAATCGATAAGCTGCTGACAATTGAAGCACGACAGTAGGGGTTATTTGCCTCCAGCGGTAGACTTTATCAAAGCATGAGAGAACTAAGATGTAAATCATTCAAGAAAGGAATAACGAAAGATACTATACAGAAAAGAGTTACAAGCTTTGAAAGAAGAACAGAACCCTCAGCGTTTGGGCACGAAATGTGAATCTAGAAATAAAGATTAATTTTTTTAACTGTGAAAGATATAAAAATATCGCTTTAGCGGAGATTAAAGAGAAAGAAAAATAATTGAGTATACATTCCATAAATATTTCAGAATAAGGAGGGCTGACCTATTTTTCTTTCTTTCTTTTCTTTTTATTTATTTTTTTTTGGAACATCTGTCCATCTCATATGTGATAGGGTATGTTTCGAATGCAAACAATTACCGTGAAGCCTTATAATCTGGTTTTAATTTTTTTTTAAATATATATATTTCTAAGAAATATCTTTCAAAGAATGCCTACACGGGGACTTTCGATTGAAAAAAACTGTTTTGTTTAAAGAACTCTCTTCTGAGAGATCGAAGTTAGCTTCAGAAACAAGTGTAGAAGAAAATAACTTTACAGATTATCCAATAAAAAATGCCTTATTTTAAATAAAACTGTACATGCATTTCTACTAAATTTGGTTTATTAAGTTTAGGATATAGTTTTATCATTAAAAATTATGAAAATCACATATGTATAAAGAAAGTTATACATAAATTAATTAACACATTTTCACACAAAATATCACTCTTAGAAATACAAATACAACATCATAAAGTTCTCATTTTTTCAAAAGATTTTTGCGATCATAGTATTTCCAAACTTAGCTAAAATAATATACATTTTTGAGAAAGTATGTATTACTTCATCGAAGGAATGCGAAGCAACGAGTGTACAAATAGGATGGCCTAGAGGGGCGGTGGTATATTATATATACTGACAGTTAAAAATCGGGAAAAAAGTAAAAATTTATTTTACCGCTTAATATCGTGTCCTCTTTACATTATTAATTCATATCAGATGCATTTTAACTAAAATTTAATGTTTTTTATATACCACCCCTCAAAGGGTTAACTAAAATTATCAACAAATTTCAATACTGAAGTACTTTCATTGAGTTTACAAATAAATTGCATTGTCATTAAAAATTTTAATTGATTATTTCTTATTGCACTAATTTATTTAACAAGGTATTTTTATATGATTCAGTTCATTGTAAGAAAAGCCCCTAGTGTTCAGTAAATTTTAAGCTTTTTATTAATAATTAAGTAAAAAACAGTACTAACATAGACATATGTAACATTTTTAATGTGATGCAAAAAGACAATCTTTCAAAATATTAAAATTTTTGTTTCATTATTAAACATTAATATCACAATCATTATGCATCATATTCCATTATTTGTTATTCTACAGATACCTGTAATGAGTTGTTTTACAGCGTAATGTATGCCTACCTTATTTCTAATAATTTATTCTGTTTATGCTTTATCCTTTTTGCCTATATTATTTTCCTATGCTATTAACGATCTTGTTATATCAGTTCAAAAGCACTTAACTGCACAAAAGAAAAATAGAAAATCAAAGAAACGTTTTAAGGAACATTATTAAATTAAACAAATGAACTTTGAATCCTTCCTCAGGTGTTTCAATTTCGAAGTTTATTGCAGCCTCATAAAATCTGAGACAAAAGAACAAAGATTGTTTATTCTTAAATAATAAAGATAATACATTCCTAAAAAAACTTAAAAACATTCAGTTAGAATGGAATAAATGTTAGCCATTAACGAATGTTTTCAGTTAACATTACGACTTAGAGAACAGTTTTATAACGGGAAAAACATTTTGTAACTTGTACATTCTTTTTTGATAATTTATTACCTTACAATTACTGAAACAAAAAAAATTACCATAACTAATGTGGGATTGCAGGGAAATTTTCGTAACTAGCAACATTAGGAGACTAATTAAACCTTCATTATTTATTCTTCTGGTAGTTTTTCCTGCTTCAGATTTCATGATAATCCCATTAATTCTGATTAGATAATCTTATTGAAAAATTCATGTTCCTTGAATATATTCATATAAATTCTAGATTCTTTATTTAAATAATGCTACCTGACTGCTAGTTTGTTATAAATATCATTTCTTAATTCATGCGTCATTTATAATTAAATTGGACCTAATATTTACTATATAAGTTGTAATATTGCTTCAATATTATAAGAATTTATATCAGATCCTAAGACGTACATTAACGCTCAAATTCAGATAGTCTATCTACTCATATGATATACAGGGTGCTTGAAATAAGAGTAGCTTGGAAAGGTGTTTCCAGAATTTTGTGAAAAAATTATCCAAATGGCAAATAGATCTTTACAGAAAATGGGAATGACACAAATGGAAGTAAAAAGCATGTGAAGACAAGTGACAGCAACCTGTTGTTTGAGTAAGAGGTTCAGACAAGTTTAGTGATCAGTTGAATTCTACAAAAAATAATGCTACCTAAAAAACATCACATGTTTACTGTTGAGTTTTATGCGAATCACAATCGTGGGAAACGTCTTCTGAACTATTGGCATAAGAGTTTATGAAAAGAAGTGTGTTGACAAAACCTGCTGCAAATCCTGTAATGCAAAATGTTGTAGCAAAAATGGCGCGAAACTGGCTATGTTTCGAATAAAAACTGTGAGTATCCTATAAGAATTTAAACAAAAGAATACTATACCGATTTGAAATTTTAACAATTCTTAACAACGTACCTGTTATTCTAACAACATTCCGGTTATCTGTGTAATTGGGAATAAAGAGAAAATCGTTTCAGAATATTATCAAAAAGCACCTGCCTCTACATCTATATTAAATTTCTATTGTGAACGATTTAAAGCTTGTAGACAATTTTGCGCGTGTTATATTCTGTCGTTGTTTCCCGAATGAAGAGAAATCATGATTTTTAGATCCTCAATTTTCCATTTCTTCAGATTCAGACTTCCTGTTAATGAACACGCGCCATTGAGCAGCAGAAAATCCTCATTAGTACATGGAACATATATTATATAATCTAAAGCTTGATGTTTGGACTACAATCTCAAGTTTACGAATAAATCACCAAGCCTTTAATGATCACCAATATGTCCAGAATAAATTTCGTCCATTTGTAGATCGACGCACAGACTATGAATGACTGCATAGATATTTTCAATGAGATGGAGCAACAGCACACATCTCACAATTTTGAAATGAGTTTATGAGGGTTTTGGTGAGGAGAGAACAGTTATAAAAGGCAGTAAAATCTTCTGGCTACCAAGATTGCTTGTCATTTTTTTACCTACAAGGGGAAAAAATAAGCTGAAGGGCCAAGGGAACTCAAATAATCCCCATCACTGGAAGAATGTTGGAAGAGCTATTGCTGCTTTGCTTCGTCTCACTGTTTTATAAATCAACCACAACTCTGCATGGATTTTATCGGTGGCTATTTCAAGTATTTTTTGTAAAGTTCAGCTATTTTCAGTCGCAAAAGGTAAATTTAGAATCAGAATTGTGTTTTAAAAAATTGAGTCTGTTTTATTACGACCATCCTTTACAAAGAATAAACATTTTCTTTCGATAATATTACTCATTCCAAAATAGGTAAGAATTTTAAAAAAATAAATAAATTTTTGAAAGTATTGTACATTTTAAAGCATAAAAACACCTATAAGGTGCAAAAAGAATATTTTCAATAAGCATACATTTTATTATGTTGATTCCGAATTGCTTCAAATTGAATATTTTAAAAATGCGGCTGATAAAATTAAGTAAAAAAATAGACTTGTTTTTAGCAATTTGAAAAAAAAAGAGTAATGTATTTTTGAACAGAAGGCCCAATGTTAAAGAAGAAAAATGTAAAAGGATTTCAAACTTCAAAAAACAACCTATTATTTTTACATTTATCTTAGAAATCACATCTTCGATTGTGGTAAGATAAGGACGAAGAAACAATTTCAAATGCCTTTTTATGCAAAGCGTATTATTTGTTAACTTTGCATTTTCCATTTAGGTATTGCTAATGCATTTGTTTAACGTCGATATTTGATAATATTTAACATATGAAAATCTTTTTTTTAGTTTAATATAAAAAGAGTTTATATTGAAATACTTTCTATAGCTGTGCGTATGAGTGCAAATATGAAATTATTATTATTAAGAATTCTGGGAAGAAAAATTATCTCTTATATTAAAAGTAAAGGCCAAATATTGATATTTGAATTATGCTAATCGAATTCTACTACTAACCAACATGACATTTCTGAGCAAAAAAATTGTAAATGACAGTGATAGACGATAGTGATAGTTTTCGGAATTGTAAGATATAAAATCAATGTTAAGAACTCTTTTCTTGCAAACCAGAATTGAATCTATCTCAATAAAAATAATAAAAGAAGATAATTGTAAGTTCGTGCTAT
>BMAW01034657.1:0-12634 GCA_019974015.1 Nephila pilipes | reverse complement strand
TATATATATATATATATATATATATATATATATATATATATATATAGCATGAGCTTACAATTATATCACTCGAATTATCAAAATCTACTTTTCATACTCATGAAATATATGAGAACAAAATATGTCTAAGTTAGAATATACATCAAAATAAGTTAATTAGCACATCTTATCTCTCTCTGTTTACGAAAGACCATGAATTTAATAATCAGTTCAAAATATTCGTTATAGTCTTACGCATTCATAGATTGAATTAAGATAAGTCTTTATCCCTTAGAATTAAGCATATTTTACTCCCTCAGCTGGTGTCTAATTTTCCTAATTAAACACAATTAACTAAGGAAGCAGAATAATACGATCAAACGTTAACTATACTCATTTGATCGATTTGGTAAATATGAATAAAATTAATAAACTCGGAAAATTAACTGTCATCTAAATAGATTTTAATTATATTTGATCAATTTAATATTTTAGATTTAGAATTATTCAAATTTTGTCTGAAGTTGTGATAAAGAATTTCAGAAATCGTTCAAATTAGGAAAGCTCATAAGGTACAAGTAAAGAAATATGAAGAAAATTATGGAAAAATATAATTATGAAGTATTTAATTAAAAAAAAGTTGTTCTATTTTTAAAATAACTCCACAAAGGGAATGCAATTAACTCGAATTTTGACTATAAATGTAATGAAATTGATCAGTCCATTAGAAATTTTTCTTCAGTTTTTCGAAGTCAAAACATATTCTTAAGAATGTTTTATAATTTAATAAATAATTTGATTTTTGCTCCTAAATTTATGATAAAAATTTTCATTGCTTTTTCTGGCTTATTATTCAAAGAACAATACTATATGTTCATGAATATTAAGCAATAATTTTTATAATGAAATGCCCCTGTATCCGTTTTATATTTAAACCAAACTCTTCAATTCATAAAAAAACTTTTCTATGTACCATTTAAATATAATAAACTTTTTCAATTCTTAAATTTCCAACTCTTCCAAAAACTTAAAAAATATTAAAAGCGAAGAAAAAAATTTAAAAATGTGATAAGCATAAATAAACTCATACGTAAAATGAATTGTAATTTCAAATGTTAAAATAAAATTCGCTCAATTGTTGTATATTTGTTTCTTTTTATTTTTATGCATCAATTAATTGTATAATATGTACTAACCATTGATTTTAAGTTTATATTTCCAACACAGATTCAATTTTATAATTTTTTTTTTTAAAAAATTAGTCGAGGAAATAAGGAATTCATAAAGTTAAAAGTTTAAACAAGAAAAAATAAACAATTTATTAGTATCCAAATCCTTAATAAAACTAAACGAGTAATAAATTCATAACAACGGTAATAAATTAAAGCAAACGAAAGAGTAATTCATATGTTTCCGGACATTAAGTAGAAAGAAATATGCAAACCACGTTGCTTTCTAAAGTTTTCCCCCTTCCGTCAACATTCTGAACTTCTTAATATCTCTTTCATCTACGAAACAAAAAGAAAAACAGAACTTTTGAAGCGAATCGCTGTCACAATCATTTCTCGTACTTCATTTTTAAAAATGCCGGTCACCGACAAACGTGTAAAAAGCTTCACAGTTTAAATCTCAAGAATACATCAACATCCAACAAGCTACGAAATCATCTTTTAGAACACACAGGAGCAACAAATGGCTTAGAATACCAATGAGATTCTCCGTTTCCACTACTAAGTGAAAAGATGACACGAAAAAAAATTGATGAATACAAGTTCACGGAGAGCAAAAACAAAACAAAAAAAAAAAAGTATTTTTATATACTCACGTGGCACACGACGCATATTCAGTCATTCAAGTCCGGCGATGTTTATTACTTTTTTTTTTCTTGACGCGTGAGGATAATTTCTTCTTTTTGGAATTATATTTTATAAGAATTTTTTTTATAGTTCACAGTTCATTTCCCTAGTTTATCACCTGCTATAGCTTAAATGCATGAGCATAGTAGACAAAAGAGCATTGTGAGCGCTAAGGAAATCGAATCTAAATGTTGGCAAGACTTATGCGGAGTGTGTTGGGGTGGAAAAGATGCCAAAGCGGATGGATTTGGCGTAGATGTTCGGAGAGCACGCCAACTGTGAAAAGTGTGAGTCAATGACTTTTTCAGTAAGAATTTTTTCAGGTAAGACGGATGAGTGACATAAAGAGCTATAAATTTGAGGAATCGACGATTTTTGTTGTGAAATTAAAACGTTCTCTGATTACTGAGATAGATTTCTTTTTTTTTTTATTTAAAAGAAACGGAATAAAAATTAAAAATGTAAATAGGATTATTGTAGCACTATTTGTTACGACTGAAGCTGAAATGATTGAAAAAAATATGTTGAGATATATCTTAGCTTTTCATTTTCAAAGTGTTAAAAAAAAAACCTTTATTTTAAATGAAAGATATAAATATTTCAAAGGTGACAGAATCTTAGAACAAAAGAAATTATTTTAGTTCCTTTTTCTAAAAACTAGATATTTCAAAATAACATTTAAGTATACAGAGGCTCAAAAAAAAAAATGCTCGACACATTTTTGAGTGCATCATATGTTTGAATAATAAGAAAACAATTTAATAGAATATAAAAACATTATCTTTTTGTGAACGTTTAAACACGTTATGATTTGTGAAAAAAGAAAGTACATTTCCCACCACTTTGAAAAATTCGACGTTTTATAAGGAGTTAAAACTTATCTCAAATTAAATGTCACGTAACTAATAACACAATTATATTTCTCTGTCCCAAAAAACAATTTTTTTTCCTTCCTTCCTTTTTTTTTTTTTTTTTTTTTTTTTTTTTTTTTTTTTTTTTTTTTTTTTTTTTTTTTTTTTTTTTTTTTTTTTTTTTCATTTTCATAATTCAGAACTAGAAAATGAATTTGATAAACTTCACCGAAAACTGGGGAGTTAATAATAAATCATTGAAAAATGGATTGTCAATACAAGATATTAAAAAAATAATAAAACCATGCTATTTCACAATGCATGACATAACCAAGCGATTTAGACAAAACAAATTATTAAAGCAAATTAAAAACAAGTTAACGAAAAAAATTTTATCGAAATCTCAAGAGCACTAGCTTGTACAAGAAATAAAGAAAACTCTAAAATTAAGTGTTCTCCAAAATTATCAGTGGAAGCAGAAAAACGGCAAGTAAACCAAGAAAATAAAAGAAAAAATAATTTAAATAGGTCAAATCTTTAGAGAAAAAAAGGTCCTAGAAAAAAATCTTTCGTGAGCAAAATCATTCGTTGAGAAATACTGTAATTTGTCATATTCTGTAAGAATAAAAAAATTTATATTGAAAGACAGTTTTCTCATTGATGAAAGTAAATTCAACATTTTTCGTTTTGATGGATAAACATATGCTTGGGAAAGACCTAATGAAAAGAATATAAAGGAAATAACCCAAGACTCACTATGGAATATGGGAATGGATCGATTAAGGTGTGAGAATTTATTTCAGCCTCTAGAACAGGAAACTTCGACATCATTGATGAAAAAATGGATCAAAATGAGAATTTATGAATTCTGAAAGAAAGTATTGAAAATAATATTGAAAATTAGGATTAGATTACTTCTTTAATTTCAATCAAGACAACGATCCGATATGCAAGAGTTTAAAGGTAGATTGTGGTTAATTTAATAATAGCTCACTTGTTACTAATGCTCATATATTGAATTCCTTCCCCTCAATCACTAGACTGAAATGTTTTTGAACATTGATGGAGTATTTGAAAGACAAATTTAAGAAATTCTATCTAGTATAATGCAAAATTTCTAGAACCGGTATCGAAAGAAGAATGGATAAATATTTTTCAGAATTGTTGAGAAAAAATATTTCGATAATTGCCGAGTAGATTAAAAACTGGTAGAGTAGCTATAGACTTATCTACAAAATTTTAGAATACAATTAAATAAGTTCAGGAATAATTACAACCAAGGTATCTTTTTTAAATTTTGAATTACTTTTCAATTTTTGTTGAATATTTATTTTTTAAAAATTAGAGCAAAATCATCTTTTTAAAATTTCTTAAGAATATATTTGCTTTAAAATTGCTTGTAAAATCATTTATTATCTTGTTTAAATTCTTTTTTTTCACCATAAGTTATTTCAGAAGGAATGAAAATGAGAGCTTTCAAGTTATATTGTAAGCTAGTGTACACTAAAATGCAAAAGTCACGATATATCCCCTGACATTGTGTGGAACTTCTTTTTGCCCGATGAAGTGCAGCAAATCACCTCGCTGTAGACTCGAAAAGTCGTCTGATGTCCCATGAAAGGATTTCTGTCATACTACCTCTACAGCTGTCAATAATTCCTAAATTACTGCTAGTGCAGAATTTTGTACACAAACTGACTTTTCTGTCATGTTCCGTAAATGTCCGATGCGATTCAGGTCTGAAGATCCAAGCAGTCAAATCATTCAGTGAAAATATATAAAATGCTCCTGAAACCAACCTGAAATCATTTTGTCCAGTGATATGGCACATTGTTATCTGAAAAAATTCCATCGTTGTTTGCGTGCATAAAGTTCGTGAATGGCTGCAAATAGTCTTGGCTGAACATAATCATTATCAGTCAATTATTCTCTCTGTTTGACCACAAAATCAAGCACTCTCCAGATAAAAACAACCCGTTCCATGATGGAAACACAAAAACAGCTTGCATATTGCCTTGTGTACAATTTCTATGTATGTATAAACTTCTAGAGTGTGAGTCACATTCGAATCCTACCATCAACTTTTATCAAATGGAAACGTAATTCATCTGACCAAGCAATGTTCTAGCAGTTATCTAGGATCCAACTGATATTTTCCCGAGTTTAACAGTGGTGTGTAAAAGCACTCGAACAGATTTTCTGTTAACATAGTCCGTTAACATCACATTTAGCTGTACTGCCCTTACGGACTTTCTGTCGCATGTCTCACATTAAATGTTGCTGTTACTCGATGCAGTATAGCTTGTGTAATAACAATAACTACTCTACGCATATGTAACAGGCATCTGTCATTTATTAAACATGGTGGGTTATTGCTTTGTCCATGTTGGAAGGTAATGCCTAAAAGTATATATTTTTTGGCACACTCGTGTGTAATGCTGAATTTCCTAAATGTTTCGGTATAGAATGTCTCATGCGTCTAACTCCAGCTAAGATTTCCTTTTCGAATTCTATTAATTCCTGTCGTGTGGCCATAATCCCGCCAAAATCTTTTAACGTGAATCACTTGAGTACATATGAAAGCTCTGAAAATGCACTGCCCATTCGCAAATTTTTTACTCAATGCTACAACTGTCGGGATATTTGCATTTTCTATCTTTTGACTTAAAGCACTTCACTGTATGAATCTTCAATGTTCGAAAAAATTATACAAAGATACATACACAAAATTTTCAATTCTACCAAATGAGATAAGATTGTTATAAGAACTCCATATCTGTATGAACAATAAATTTATCATATTTCAATACAATATTATATTTCAAAAACAAAAAAGTTTTTAATGGAAATACAATCCACGCACATTTGAACTTACACCCCTCACTCCTAGCTTTCACTCCATTCCAATGCGCGGACTTTTAGTCTCAACATATTTAATGTTCAACAACCTTTTCACACATGGCAGATCTTCTGTGGCAACATAACGCGACTATAATCATTTGGATCGTATTGCTGTATTTTCATTGAAGAATTAAAATGTGAGTTATTAACTCATATTTTACAATGAATCTAACCTATCATGAGAAGCGAATGAAATTTACTAACTCAACTATGAATCTAACCTATCATGAGAAGCGAATGAAATTTACTAACTCAACTATGGTAGTTAAATACGAACTAAACCTGCTGTTTAATTTAATTTTATAGAAATTTCTGTGACTGCCAAATTATTTTTAAAAATTTGTTTCGTTGTTAGTGGTAGCTTAAAGCAAAATTACGTTATTGTAATTATTTGGTCGTAGGGGCGATTCACACCTTGTTTGGAATAATAGGAGTAGAATAAGAAAAAGCTGTAAGTGAAATCTCATTCCTGAGGCTGTCTAAATTATATTATTGTGTCTCAAATTTAACTCGTACTTTCATTAACAGACATAAAAAAATCTTAAAATGATATAAGTATATTTCAGTTTATCCTTCTCGATATATCTCTTTTTCATAATCTTTACCTGACGTATTGCTTTATCAAAATTAAAAGATATAATGTATCCTATAAATATAAGGTTTGATTCAAATAAAATTCCAGCATGGCAATAGCATTTTAATTTGTCACCCGAGTTTCACAATTCTTTCTGAAAATGTTACAACTGCCAGAATGTTTTTCCCACGGGTTTACCCATTATGTTATACGTTAGCACAAGTGCGTGGAAAGGGAAAAGGACTCTATTGAAAGTGATTAATGCATTGTAAAGAAGACACGGCTAGCTTTCGGGTTCAATAAAACTGTGAAAATCGAGTATCAAATACAAAAATCATGGCCATGGAGGCAAAGGACATGATTTTTTTACATGGAGGCTATTTTCAATCAAACCTAGTATGATGTTTACAAAGTCTGATTCTCATAATATTTTGTTTAATACTGGTGTTCGATTTTAAAACTTATATCGAAAGTTCAAACATTCGGATCCAAAAACGCTATTAAATTGACGTAAAAACTTTGTTGATTGCAAAATTGTTTACAACTTGGGATGTGCTGAAATTTAGTATCTTTGCAGACCATTTAACTCGGGGTTTGTCTGATTTGTCATTTATTTTCCTTTTCATTTAGTTCTTTCCCGTAAATTCTGAACTATATTTGAAATAAGCAAATTTTTTTCTTCTACAGTAATAATGATTAATATTGAAAAACTAGCTATTGAGATGTGTTTGTCTTCATTGCAAAAGACGTTATTATCTTAAGGTAAACTATGGTTTGTAATAGGATAGTAGATATAATTAAAAAAAGATAATTACATTAGTTATCTTTTCCATTCAAATGAAACGCTTCACATAGGAGTTTTCGGTATGCGGTTTCAAAACTGTTTCACTTGAGGTAAGTTATTGGCTTCGTTCGAAGCTTTTGATGGACAAGTTTCAAGCTTTAATCCACATGTCCTTAAACACTTGCCTTATAACGAGACTTAGAAAACTGAGCCATAAAGGAATTTCCTACCGAACCAGTTATTAGACACTTTTATTCTTGGCGTTAAGATTTATGGGTGAGAATCGTTGCTTACTCTTTCCTAAGAAGAAAAGTTATATTCTTACTGTTGTGGGATTTTAAGATGATTATTTTGACTTTTTTTTGATGATTATTTTGACTTTTTGAACAATATTTAAAGATGATTGTTTTGACTTTTATAAGTGTCATTGGCATACATCTCATGTTGCATTCAATGCACTTGGAAAGATCCCCATTTATCGACCGTCTTTAATTTAGATGACGATTCTAATTAACACGTTCGTTTTAATCACTGGTCGTGATTTGGGAAATGGCTGTCTTAGACACATTGAAGCAATTTTGCGGCGGACGCAATTTTAACAGTAGTGTTAAGCCGGAATGTACTACCATCTAGCGTTCGAATTCTGTACCAGCATTTTGGCGATAAGCTATTGGTATTTGTGACACTCAACTGATTTAAACTGAGTATCACTGTTTCCGCAGACAACTTAATTAGTGTGCCGTATGCTGCACTTTTATGATAATTAAGCCAGAAAGTGAGACACCGGGCCAATTATTAATTTTTTTACTAATGTCATTATTAGTTACCGCTTGGGGAATAGGGATTTACTGCTTTACAAACACTTTTGAGTTGAGTGTACTCATTCGAAGTAACTTGTCAGAAACTTCTCTACGAATCATCCTCCTACTATTATGAGTTTATGTTCCCACTTTGATAAACTCTGTTTGAACTAACTAAGATTTTACAATAAATGTCACACAAATATACATTCAGTTAAACAAAAAATTCATTTACTTAAGGAATTACAAAACAAAGGTTATACATTTAAGTTTTGTTTACAGAGAGTAATTTTTTAAAGTCGTAAATACTGAGAAAGAAGACTATCTAAAGCGAAGAAAATTTATTTTACGATGAAGGAACTTCTTATGCGGTTTAAATTCCATTAAAAAACAATTCCAACTAACGAATTTTTTGAACAAAAATTATAATATTATTACACTTAATACGAACTCTAAAGCAAATTCTATATCCACTTCTAATATATTGTAATTTTATATCATTTAAATAATTATATTTATATATATATATATATATATATATATATATATATATATATATATATGAGAAAACTAGTGATTCAGTAATATAAAGAAATCATTGAAATAAAATTAATTCAGAAGCAAATATTTAAACATTAGAAAAAATTTAAAAAGAAAAGGAAATAGAAAAAGTATAAAAAAAATTTAAAAATTATTTGACTGAAACCTAGAAGAGGAGAAATAAAAAATTAAATAATAAAACAGTTGATAAAGAGATAAAAAATACCTGAAGCAATAATAAACAAATAAAGAATGTAAGAAAATAAAATTCATTTCTTGAATAAGTTTAAACCAAGGCATGAAAAACAAAGATAAAAAAAAAATTTTAAAAAAAATTTAAAAAAAAATTAAATACAACATTTATAAAATCTGAATCTGACTTATGAAAGATTCACTAGTTGAAAAATGTTTTACAGATACTCAGAAATCCGAACAGAAAACGTTAAAAGCCAAAGTAGAAACACCATGAATTCAAAAAGAAGCAGGATGCAAAAAAAAAGAACAAAAATTGCAAAATAAGTAAAATATATACATATAGACCAAGAGAAATGTGGCTCCAAAAGTTTATTTTGCCATATTATGGAAGTTTAGAGAGGGAGTTTCCAACTTAGGTGTCTTCTTCGTCGCTTGACCGATTAAAATTACTATGTCCCTTGTCGATAGCCCTCGTGTTGCTTCTAAATGCAACATAAATGAACAATTAATCAATCAGATAAAAAATTTGGTTTGATATTTAAAAAATTTTGCTCATATTTTGAACGAAAAGAAAATATTCGTAAATTCACTAAGTTGTTTTCTCTCAATTCAGTGATATGAAAACATTGCATTCCACAGCATCACATAGCATAAGCAATAAAAGAATTCATGGAATATACTATTTAATTACCGAAATACAGTCAGGAAATTTTAATTTCGTAAGAACATGTTTTTCTAACAATTATTTCTTTTCTGTTTTAATTGATTTTTCTTGTGCATTACAGAAAAGCTGATTAAACAGAAAACTTCATTTAATGGAAATCAATTGTTCGGCACACAGAGAGCGTAAGAGAGAGATCTCTGTCGTACTTATATATAAGAATCACAAGAAATATGAAACTATAGTTTAATCAAAAACTTTTAATCTCTCTTATTGAAAGAACCGAAGTTAAGCGATAAAAGCAGTAGGAAGAAATAAATAAAGGTCATTTAATAATGAAATTTATCAGAGACCCAAACAAAAACAGCGATGTATTTGACTACGAGGATTGAGTTAAGAAAAAAATGTTTGTTGTTTGCTTAACCCTTGGCTTTATGTTATTGATTTAAGAAAATAGATAAAATTTCCCCATGTAAAAAAAATTCGTACGTAAATTTAAGAATTTAATATCATTTCCTGCAGTGAATAAAAAATTAAAAACTGAAGTTGCAGCACAAATTTAACATTTAATATGCGTATTTTGTTTTTTAAGAAAGGAAAATTGCTTAATTTAATGTGTGTGTGAAATCTTTCTAATATATTCTAAAACATTTCTTTAATTCCTATTCTTTCATCATAAAAATCCACTAGTAAGAAGTTAATTTTTATTTTTAAAAAAGGTTTTAAAAATGATGAAAAATTATATATCGACGAAAGATTTTGCTTTTGAAAACAGAATTTACCTTTTATGTTTTTGATATTTGTTTTAAAAGAGTATGTTGAAACTACAAAGGGAAAAGGGGGTGCTACGGACCACTTGAGATTCTCTCAATATTCATATTAGATAGACTTTTGTCTTACTTAGAGAATGACCGAAGTAGAATGAAAAGAAATTTAAATTAACGAAAATATTTCATTCTACCCTTTGTTATTTGTTATGTAACAAAGTAAAAAATAAACTTAATGAGGCCATTAAATCATGAACATGAGGAAGTTTGTACATTATTTAACCAAAAATCGAGATGAAAGCCGCTTGTCCGACAAGTAAGAGCAATTTTTCACTTTTGAATACGTGTGAATTACGAATTCCAGTTCACATGAAGTATATAATAAGTTAAAAATGGAATGAATTAAAAAGCTAATTTTTCCCCCCATTTTAAATCATTTTCAATTACGTAGGCTACTCAAAACGCCCTTGCATTAGGAATGGGAACAGGATATCTTTCTGTAACATTGTACATTTTCTCCCCTATGAAATCCATTAGTAAGATGCTCCACGTATTCCAAACAATCATCATCGTAGCTTTTCCGCCCAAAAGAAAATCTTCTCCTCCTTTAGATCATATTCACTGGAAGCAACTATATGTTTTGATTGGTGCTTGATTTGCTACGTATAATGGGGAAGCCAGATCTCATCTATGGTGACAACTTGAAGCAAAATGACTGTGAGAGCTTTCTGTGGTATCAATCAAAACTCGTCAATGGAATTTATTTTAAACCAATGTTAACACCAACTTTTCTTAACAATGCTATCTGTTGTGCAAAACAGATGATTCTTAACCACCTTGAAAACACTTTCTTTTCAGAGTGACTATTAAGTGATTAAATATGTCATTAGAAATTTCATGCATAAAAACTTGTTTATGAAATCTAGTACTATTTTATTTGTTAATTTATGCAGTTCAATAGGGTGTATAAACCAATTGAAGTTAACAGTTCTAGAAAATACGATAAAATATGGTGTTGGGTTACGGGAGATGGAAACCATAATAGTGGATCAAATACAGAAATTAAAATCATTGCAAAATATATGTTTATTATATATATCCCAGACCTATAAAATTACACCAATTGATGCATTACGCGCAATCTATGGTATAAATTATATTACTTAACAATTGAAAATTTTATTTAAAAATTTCAATTTAGAAAAAAAATATCAGAGTAGAGGATACTTGTTATTCCCCTTAATAAAGCAAAGAATGCATTGAACAGGCCTCCAATATAAATTTGCTATTTCCAATAAATTACAGAGACTTTTTGAGTAGGAGGTGTATTCCAATAGATTAATAGTTGAAGATAATGTATCATTTTCATTATGCATATCTTACAGATGTATATTAGAACAATTTTTTTCTTTTAAATTAAATTATTATGATATCATATAGCAGAGAGAGATTTCAGCTGTTGACCTTTCTTCTGTTAGTTCTGTTAGATACACAGCTAAAGTTGATTTTAAAATTAGAGTTTATATGGGTAGCATGTCCGCCTTGGAGATTCCGACCTGTACATCGAATAAACTAAGTCTTTTAAATAAAAGAAATGTAGTTCAAAATAAGGGCCTTGTTAATGTTTTCTGGATTACAACACACCAAAACACTACATAAAATTAAACTGGAGATCATTCCACCAAAACAGCAACTTTCTGTAAAAATGACTCAAGACTTCCCACCAAACACTACTTCCTGAAGCGTTTGCTCCAAAGACAACTTCTTGATGATTGGAATGCATATCGGTATGATAGGAAACAGTTTTCTTATCTACAGTTAGCATTCAGTTTGAAATCATAAAAAAAATAACTAACATTTTTTGAACCAAACAATGAACGATCTAACCATCCTTAAATTAATTTAGAACATAATGACTCCAGTAGGGAACGTCACGTACAAACCAGTTGATTTCGTCAAGGAGGAAGTCATCCAATGAGACTCAGAGGCTGAGATGCACGTGCACCCTACGAAAGAGAGAGACTGAACAAAGGGCGACGGAAACGGAGATCTTGTGTGTGTAAGATGGCACGTGTTTAGCGGTAAAATAAAATTTGATTGTTATCTTTAGCCTGACTGTGTTCGTTCGTAATACGTTACACCCACTACTATATTTCTGGTCCTGTAGGTGATTCAACGTTCTTTTGCCTTGTCTTTCCCTAAGCAATTGATTATCCTCTTACGAAACCCAACATTAACAATAAGGAGCATTAGATTGTAAATGTAATGAGTTATAAAAGCACTGCTCATAAATTCGTATACCCAATCGAAATTCCATAAAGAATATCTGATGGGAACTAGTGATCGTTTCTGATATTATTTGAGTTTCTGAGAGTTTTAATCAATTGATTCAAGTATACCTTCTAAATACCAACATAATACTACCTAAGAACTAAATAATTCATTTTTATTTAACTAAACTCTTCCACAACCCAGCTTGGAAGGTATAAAAAACGCTCCGCTTCAGGCAATGGAAATGAAAAGGTGGGATAATGCAACTTAAGCGTAGAAAGTCACAACTCAGAAAGTGCGAAGTAAAAAAAAATTACCCAAAATACGATGCATTTCAAAGTTAATCATCATTAACAACAATGCCAGTGCGTTGAATCTTTCCCACAAGTCGAAACGAACAGCAGGAGTAAAATGCCCCTAACAACTGTCCGGGCAAGGAATTCCTTTGTATATAT
>BMAW01034641.1:0-28694 GCA_019974015.1 Nephila pilipes | reverse complement strand
TAGCTTGCCGCGGTACAGCAGGCGACAAGGCAGCCAAAATGTGCAGTAGTGCTATGTGTGCAGCCAATGCAAACGGTATGCCTGCGTTTTAAGCTGTATGAAAAATTAAAATTTATAGATTAAACAATAAAAAATATGTACTTATTTATGCTTTAATCAATGAGGTCATTATTACGTTCTGAGCTATTTTGATTCCCGTGAACGCAATGTTATCTTATAGAAATTTGACTTCGTTTTCAAATCCTTTGTATTTTATATATTTGAATGCATTAAGTCCGATCAAAGAGCAAAAAGTAATGAAGGCTTTCTAGTGTAACTACTTATATTTCTCTTCGATTTTCGAAAATATTTAAGATTATTTTTCTTAAAAGACCAGAAAACTCATTAGAACGAATTCAAAATAAGGGTAAAGCAATTTTTAAAATAGAAGGAAAAAATATAAATCCAGCTGAAATCTTCATTAATTTTGCTCTTCAGTTCTCTTTTAACTATGAATTATTAAATAGAAAAGATATGAAAAAGGTAATATATAAATTCCAAATAGATTAAACATGTACGTTCAAGAAATCAAATGGCCGGTGGAAGGCCTAGTCAGTTGATGATTCAGTGAGGCTTTTTCGGAATCGAATATATCAAGTTAATATTTCTGTTTACTTACATGCAATAGAATAATTTGGTCGTTTTTGCTATTAGCTAAATTCACTAATTGTCGATATTTCTAGGATGAGGGTCACCGCGCATCTTGCATCGGAAAAAAGCCACAACTAGAAAGAAAAAATGACAAAGGATGTCATCATAATAGCATTGTGAAAAAAATTTGTGAAATTACTGAATGAATATTCGATAAAACGCTCGTCTTCTAGAACTTTGACACTGATCTACTTATCCATGTTAAATTATTATTAGATTCATATGATACGAAATCGAATTATTCACATTTGTATAAGTACATTAGTTATTTGTCTAAAAACGGCTGTCAAAAGTTTAATGAATTACTTTTTCGCTTCATTGACTTGCATATGTGGAAACCAAAGTTGCCTAGACAAGAAAAATACGCTGTAAAATTCCGATCGACAACAATTTTATTTGTATGAGAATAAACAGTTATTTACTTTTAAATTCTGAACTATGTAATTTATGGATGAATTTTAAGGACAATCATGAGGAATCTAAAGGATGATATTCATATTTTGTTTAGAATTAGTTTAATGGGTAGTTTTATTATTTTAGTGATTAGGTATCTTGACTACGGTTATTTCGTACTTTTGTTCTAATTTTCTAAATGAATTATCGATTAGTCTGTAAAAAAGCTATAAAAGCAAAAATGAGAATCTATTATAAATGAATCTTGTAAGATACTCAGCTTTGATAAAATTTATCATTTAACAATTTTGTAAGATATTGATGAACTTTTTTACATTATGAAAATAGATATACCCTTTCCTAAGCCTTTGAAGAGTAACCATGATTCGTTTACGACATTTTCTTATACTTTTGACTTAATTACTTTCTAACAAGAAAACATTATTATAAGTGCCTAGTTTGAGTAATGGCCTACATAAGAACTTAGTGTTTCCTGAGGCTTTTCAAATTTATTTTGCCTCTAGTTCGAGGAACGAGCCGTGATGCTTTAAATAGACTATCTCAAACGTGTACTTTAATGCTAACAACGATATAGTAATACGTTTTTTTTCTTAGCTATGCCTTTGAGGATTTTCGCACCGGAAGCTATTATTTATGCATTTTGTTCCGTAATTACAGCATCATTTACAGGAATCTTTTGAATTAATGATAGCTTGTTAGCTTCCATCAATATACCTCATGGTGTAGTGACTGGTCAAGATGCTCAGTCCCACCTGAAACTCATGCATGTACGTAGGGGTGATTAAATGGTACAGTAAGTCTGGGAATAAATAGGGCACCCTGTCCTGAGAGATCTCAGGGAACTTACCTTCTGAGAGTGGAGCGATACTTCAGGAGCTTTACCTCGGAATATGAATCATAACGAGACATCAAGTGATCTTTTATCACGTTCTATGGGGTTACTGTCTTTAGTAACACGGGTGATCGTGCCCGTAGATACTCCAACATGCTTTATTCTTATTTTCACTTCTATTTTTTAACCATTATCTTATCTAATTTTTTTCAAACATCTTGTTCCACATAAAGCATCTTGTTTGGCATAGCATAGCCACATATGAATTCTTCGCCATTAAAATACTAATCACATCTACAAGCTTCGTCCAGGTATTTAACATTTCGCAAATTTTTGTTTTATATCATTCTTAAGAAAACACATAAGGTCATTTTTTAAAAATATATTTATAAACAATCATTTTATAAAATAGTTAACCCCTCAAGGCAATGGGAAAATCATTCTTTTTCATAATGTAAATTTTACGTAATATTTTATGAAGTTGTATTATATAAAATTGTTAGATTTGTCATACAGTCTCTTGTCTAATAATTAACTAATGCGTGACGATTTTACTATGAACGAAAATATTCTGATTTAAAGATTGAATTCAAAAGAATTTTTTTGGAATCGGTAACTCATATCGAGTTATTTATTTTTGAAGATCAATTGCATCTTAAAAAAACCCAATTGAATCAAAAAATAAGACATCTGTCTTATGACGGAAAATTTACAATAAAATGAAGTATTTTGCTCTGTAATGTGAAGAGTACTTTTTTTTTTTTTTTTTTTGTGTCTGTTCAATGAAATGTATGAATGAAAGATGAACATAAAATTGAAAGTACCGGATAAAAATCTACAGTGATGCATTTCAGATATTTAAAGTTTATGGCGATCGTTTTAACGATCATGTTTTGTCACTTTTTTTTTTGTTTGCCTCAGTAGGCGCTTGTTCATCTTAGCAATGCACCTGAAACTGTATGCTACTTCGTCAATGGTAATTTTTTACATTTGGATTTTGTGTATTTAATTTTTTGTATATATATCTCACTAATTGTATTTAATTGTGACTGGGACGTGGGTATCTTTTTCCGAGAAAAGAACTATATCATGTGCATGTAAAATCAAAAATATGTAAGCATAAAAATTAAAAAAAAAATTAAAGATTAAAGTATAAAAATATGTATTATTTATGCTTTAATCAATGAGGCTCCCATTATTACGTTCACGGCTATTTTGATTCCGTGAACGCAATGTTAATCTTATAGAATTTCGACTTTCGTTTTCAAATCTTTGTTATTTTATATATTTGAATGCATTAAAATTCATCCAAAAGAGCAAAAAGTAATGAAGGTTTCTATGTAACTAATTATATTTTCTCTTCGATTTTCGAAAATATTTTAAGATATTTTTCTAAAGACCAGAAAACCTACAAACGAATCGTTAAAATAAGGGTAAAATAATTTTTAAAATAGAAGGAAAAATATAATTCCGCTGAAATCTTCATTAATTTTTGCTCTTTCAGTTGCTCTTTTTTGAATTCAAATTGATTAAATAGAAAAGATATGAAAAAGGTAATATATAAATTCCGTACGATTAACATTACGTTCAAGAAATCAAAATGGCCGGTAGAAGGGAGCCTTAAGTCATTGGATGATTCGAAGTGAATGTTTTCGGAATCGTATGTATCAAGTTAATATTCTCTGTTTACTTTCATTGCAGTAGAATAATTTGGCTCGTTTTTGCTATTAACCTTAAAACTATTGTCTGATATTTCAAGGATAGGGTCACCTCGCGTCTTATCGGAAAAATACAACGAACCAGAAAAAAATGACACAGGATGTCATCAATAATAGTTGTGAAAAAAATATTGTGAAATTACTGAATGAATATTCGATAAAACGACTCTCGTCTTCTAGAACTTTGACACTGATTCTACTTATCCATGTTAAATCTATTATTAGATTCATACTGATAGATAAATCGAATTATTCACATTTGTATAAGTACATTAGCATTTATTCCAAAAACGGTTGTCAAAAGTTTAATGAATTACTTTTCGCTTCATTGACTTGCATATGTGGAAACTAAAGTTACTAGACAAAGAAAAATACGCTGTAAAATTCTGGAATGTCGAACAATTTTATTGTATGGAGAATAACACAGTTATTTACTTTTAAATTCCTGAACTCATAATTTATGGATGAATTGTTAAGGACAATCATGAAATTCATCAGGATGATAAGTTCATATTTTTGTATTCAAATTAGTTTAATGGGTAGTTTTATTATTTTAGCGCGATTGGTCTTTGACGACGGTTACATTTGCGTACTTTTGTTGCAATTTTCTAAGATACACTCGACGTTCATTAAATTGTAAAAAGCTATGCAAAGCAAAAATGAGAATCTATTATAAATGAATTTTGTAAGATACTCGTATTGATAAAATTTTATACATTTAACGAATTTTGTAAGATATTGATGAACTTTTTTAATTATGAAAATAGATATACCCTTTCCTAAGCCTTTGGAAGAGTAACCATGATTCGTTTACGACATTTTCTTATACTCTTTTGACTTAATTACTTTCTAACAATGAGAAACATTTAATATAAGGGTGCCTAGCTTTACGTACGGCTCTACATAAGAACTTCAGAAGTTTCGAACATTTTCAAATTCTATTTTGGCCTCTAGATATTTCTGAGAACTGAGCCGTGATGCTTTTAAATAGCTATCTATCAAATGCTACTTAATGCTAACAACGATATAGTAAATACGTTTTTTTTTCTAGCTATGCCTTTGAGTGTATTGCACACTGGAAGTATTGTTATGTAGTATTTGTTCTGTAGAATTTACACGCACATTCAGTGCAGAATCTTTTTAATTAATGATAGTTGTTGCTTCATCAGTATACTCGCGGTGTGACCGGGTGTGTAAGTACAGTCCCGCTGAAACTCATGCATGTCGTAAGAGGCGATTAAAATGGGTACCCAGTGTCTGGGAATATAGCCGGGCACCCTGTCCCTGAGATTATCTCAGGAGCTTACCTTCTTCAGGTAGATACAGGAGCTTACCTTCTTCAGGTAGATACAGGAATCATGACCCCGAGGCATCCAAGTGATCTTTTATCACCCTATGGGGTTACTGTCTTTGGTAAACACGGGTGACGTGCCCTCGGGATACCCTAACGATTTTTCTTTATTTTCGACCTTCTATTTTTTTAACTAATTATCTTATTTTTCCAATTTTTTTTCAATCATCTTGTCCACAAAAGCATCTTGTTTGGCACAGCATAGCCACACCTGGCTCTTGCGCCATTAAAATACTATCACACACACTCACAAGCTTCGTCAGAGTATTTAACATTTCGCAAATTTTTGTTTTTATACATTTTCATGAAAACAATAAGCGAATCATTTTTTTTAAAAATATATTTTATAAACGAATCATTGTTATAAAATAGTTACCCCTCCAAAGGCAATGGGAAAATGTATCTCTTTTCATAATTAAATTTTCATCAATATTTTATGAAATTTGTATATTATATAAAATTTTAACATCTTACTAAATTCAGTCTCTTGTCTATAATTAAATAATGGGCAATGATTTTACACTGAACGAAAATATTCTATTTAAAGATTGAATTCAAAAAATTCTTTTTTTGGAATCGGTAACCCATATCGAGTATTTTATTTTGAAGATTTGAATTGCATCTTAAAAAAACCCAATTAGAATCAAAAAATAAACATCTGTCTTATGACGTGAAAATTTACAATGGAAATTTTAGCATACATTTTGCTCGTAATGCGTGAATATACTTTTTTTTTTTTTTTTGTGTCTAAACCAATGAAATGTATGAATGAAAGAGGAACATAAAATTGAAAGTACTGGATAAAAATCTACGAAAAAGTATACTTATATATTTAAATATGGCGATCGTTTTAACGACTGTTTTGTCACTTTTTTTTTTGTGTTTTGTTTCAGTAGGCGTTTGCTCATCTTCTGCATCATTGTGACAGAATATCCATACAACATAATTTCCTATTAATATATGTATTCAGCAGATTTGAAAACCACCAGTTTTAACTTATATATTTTTTAAAAACTATTATTCTGTTAGAAATTTCACATACTTTGGATTACATGCGTATGCAACAGAAATATGCAATAGGTTTTTCATATTTAATTTACCCGCTTGTATAAATTTTATGTCCATCATTATTGTTATTTCTATTTACAGCGCCTTATGATACCATTATGGATAATTTCCTTCATAACTCTTTCTTCTATCGTCTTTGGTCTGCATAGTTATCGGGATAGTCAAGAGATGCCCAAAGAGCTGGCCATATTTTACGCAGCTGTTCATAGGCCAGCCTGGGCAATGGCATTAGGATGGATAGTGTATGCTTGCAGCACTGGCCAAGGAGGTATGCATACAAGTTTCTGATTAAATATTTACTAATATAAAGGCCCGAGAAAATGCAATTTATTATAATTTATATTTAATATGCTTGAATAATTTAAAATACATCAAGGTTTATAGATCACATCTAAGAGTATTGAGAAAAACTATCCAATTTTTTTTTTTTTACATATCATTGATTGTGAATACATTTTATTTAATTTTTTAGTTTTGAACTAAATTGAAATAGAGAGAGCTTCCGTTACAGTACGCAAAACTATGTTTCGGTTATTTATAATGAAGTACTTTTTCTTAAGAAAATTCTGTTGAATTAATTTAAGAGCTTAACAAATGAAGTGTACATATACATTCTAAAACATTCAAATTACCGCAGCATAGAGGAGTTGTCCGATATCGACAAGAAAGGTGAATGGAGGGATGTGATTGTTTATTAACATAGGTTTGAGAGACAACACGAGGGCTATTGGTGACGGACCTCGTAATTTTGAATCTCGGACAAGTGACGAGGATGACACCTGAGCCGATACTTCTCTCTCTAAACTTCCACTCATTGGTAACGGAAGGATTTAGGACTTCGACTAGAGTTAACATGCATCTGGGGATCTTTAGAGGCATCTGGGCTCGAATCCACTACTCGACGGAAACAACAACGCCCGCGAGTACGCGACCATGACCATTAGATTACCATGGTCACGAATGGAGAATCAGATACACATGCATTGGTTGAAAACGATTCAGTATAATTTGATGATTTCTTCCAGAGTTCTTTCGTTATAAAGTGAGCGTTTTATAAGGTGGTCTATTTCTGACTTGAATGTAAATCGTCACCTGGTATCTTAAAGTTCCTGGATGACATCTCTCCTGAGAGATTTCTTGAGAGACTATCTCCAACTGTCGAGTGAAATCGGCAATATTGAGATTGTAATTGGGGCCTTCCTATCAGATCCGAAATGTATTCTATGGGAGAACATCAAGTGACCTCGAATAGCCAAGTAAGTGCTCAACCAGTAAAAGACAATTCATAATAAAGAACGTCATGTGCGGCTGGGCACTATCTTGTTGTCAGAATGATAGCGATCGACCTAGGACAACATAGAGCAGAAAGACAAAGCAAATATCAGATCAGATATCACAGCAGTAGACTCATTATTATCAATAATCTGAAGTTATTCGAAAGCAAATTGCCAACAGCACTATTGATATTCGTCTGAGAGAGAGTGGAATCTATGCTCCCGCAGACAGGTACGCCGCCTGCCATTCATATCTGTAACCATTTAGTCCGATTATAGTGATACCAGACTTGATCAACTTGGATCTGCATTGACTGATATTTTTTTTAAAAAAATCTAATCATTTTCGACGTATTCATTATAATGAGCATGATACAATAACAAATATTTTATCAACTTCAATACGCATCAAAATCATGTGTTTTACTAAAATTACTATTTGTAGCTAGCATTATTTTTTTATAGCTCAGCACCTGGAATTTCAAAAATCGCTACTAAGTTAGGTACTTATGATGATAGTCCAAAAAGCACATGTTTTTGACGACAAATATCTAAAATTTATATGAGGCAACATATGTTACCTCTGTGTCCTGCCATCTGTTAAAGAAGTCGAAACAGATGTGTCTTTAAATCATAGGTTAGTTATGATTTGATACCCATATGCTGCTAAATCAAAATTTGACTGCTGCCGTGTCGAGTTGTAACCCTCGATAAGACCTGGTTTTACATTATCATGAAACAAAAATAGGTTACTTTTGGTGAATATGCTCCAAAAAAGAAGAAGACAGATGGAAAAGTTTTGGTGATATTTTTTTGGGTTCTGAAGGGCTTCATACTCATGAACTTTTTAAAAGAAGTAAATGCGACTACTGGACAATACTACAGTGAGTTATCCTACTTCTCATTCCTAATACGGATACTTTTTGAATCCGTCTTGATATGTGGTTCCCCGCGTCTTGAAATAATGGCTTTTTAATTTGGGGTAGTTCCACTTGGACATTTTGAGTCTTCGTATGAAAGACCCGAAGAAGGTTCTTGAAGATTTATGTAATCTTCAGAAGTGTGAATCACCATTTCAGGGGGAAAGGGCACTTTCTGCTATTTTGTGGTTACCTTCCATCCGTTCCGGCGCCACATTTAAATAAAAAGCTGGTCAAGAATTTAGCACATTATCCCATTGACATTCATGCTCATTCGCTCTGACATGGGCACATTATTACATGACAAAGACAACATTCAAAAAAAGGAAGACAATGGCATGGGAAAAAGATATGTCACATTCACGAGTCACACGAAACACCCATATTCATGAATACGATTATACTACCATGATTGGGACATCGCGGTTCTCCTCCTCCAGATATATACAAGTAATAATACCAGATATATACATGTAATTGTAAACTCAAACTTGTTCATTCAATAAGCTAATCAGTGTACAAAATGATAGTCTTTTCTTTTGTGTCATTGCTCTTAATCTTAATTCTCGATTTTCATCCATGAATGGAATCTCTCCTCTATACGATCACTTCTTTTGGCTGAGTTAATTAATAATGTGTAAATCTTAAAGGTATTAATTTTAAATAAATATCTTAATTAAGAGGAGAAGTTTCCACTTTAATCTGAGTAGTAATGCTGAACTTGACACAATATACAGATATTTAAGAAAACAATAAAAATATGTGAAAATTGCTGATATAATTTTTCTAAGCTTTAAAAGTGTTCATATCTTATTATTACAGGGGTGATAAACAGTTTGTTCACTTTTAAAGCATTCATACCGCTGGAGCGCTTATGCTATTTAGCTTACATGCTTCACATTCCTCTTATGTATTATCAAGGTGGAGTGCAGAGAGAAAGAATGTATATGGGCCATTTTAATCAAGTAAGAAAATTCCCTTTTGTTTTCTCAGTTCGCTTAGCACAGAAAAGGTCACCTTCATTTCGTTTTTCGCACGTGTTATGATCGCAATTTGTTCGCTTACTTGCATTTACATCCTCAAAGGAAGAATTTATGAATATGTGCATGCGTTTATCAATTGTACTTTCTTAGTTTCTTGTTATATTTAATGTCACTTTAATTTGATATTGAACAAACGAATCTATTCATTTGTCTGAGGTACAACTTTTATCATTCATCTAAGAAACATTGTGACCGAAGAGCTCAGAGACATAAAAGTCAATTTTGGAAATATCCAAGAAGTCAGTCATATACAAGGAAAAAGCTTTAGTCATCAAATAAATATCTGGTAATTTAATCTACGATGAAATGTTCTTTTATGATAAAAGTAGACATATTTTATGTGTTATTTTAAATATTTTGAGCATTTCTTTAGGTACAATTATAATGAACTGATTGAAAAAATAATTCTTAAAAAACATTGGAATTGTTTTGATTATGGTTAATTGTATGTAATTTATTTCACATATATTCTAAAGTTTTGATCGTACATTTGAAACATGGTTGGAATTTAATTAAGTGCATTGATGAAAGGCAATTCATAAAACAATTATACTTTGGAATTAATTATGTAACTGTATTTCATTCTATATTTATACTTATTCAAAATTCCAATTCTTCGCTCGATACATGTTTTTGAAATTCCATTAAAATTATCTACATTCATTAATTATTTAATACAGTAACACGTATATATTATTATGTTTACATGGAAAAATTAATCGTAAGTTCGACAAGATTTGAAAGATTGTATAAAAGACATATTGAAAATTGAATGGAAAAAATATGCATCCTGATAAAAACTCGGATTTTTTTAAGGAAATAAAAATGAGTGTTATAAAAAGAAAATTAAAATCATTTCAAGGTGTTTCAAAATTGTTACAAATTTGTAGATTAGATTTTAGATATTATGTGTATTTAGAATTTAAAGTTATAACTCGATCTTTTAATTAATAATATTATTTATTCTACCACAGATAATGTGTTTCCTTTCCTACACCGTCATGAGTTTTGCCTTGGCCTTTGTTTGTTATTTATTATTTCAAGCTCCATTCGCAGCTATCGAAGGATTGATTTTCTGTAAAAATCATGGAAACATATGGGGAGCGAATCCTATGACAGTATCTCAAGAAACTTTGAAAAACAATGATGAAGAAACAGAATCAAATGATGAAGAAAATAAGTTATCCATTAAGTCTAAAGTGTTAGTCAGTCGACACGAAGAAACTGAAAGATTTTGAAAGTGTTTTTTTCACCAACAGGAAAATACAAACATTTTTATGTCTTAAACTTAGACGAATAGTTTGTTTAAACAGAAATCGGTAATGATTTCACACAAACACTTCAGTTAATATATATCAGAAATGCACAGATTTCCTGTTGTGACTTATGAAAGGGCTGCGAATAAAAGAAAAAAAAATATCACTATTATATGTAACTTACTTCATTTATATTGAAGTACTAATAGGTTTCGTCCAATATTCGCTTGTTCTGTTTAAACCTCATCGCGTTTCCCGTTTGAATTGCTTCGCTTGCCCTTTGCAGCATTTTCAAATATCTAGCAGATTGTATTGAATTGAAATCCAATCTGAGGTATTCATAAACTTTTGATAATCCAAAATTTATGAATTTAAAGTGCAATCAAAATTTGAGACAAAAAGTATTATATTTTTTTTGCTTTTGTGTGTATTTTAAAATTATATGATTACATTTAGAAATTATTCAATTTTAGCATAGAATGGAGTCAAAAGAAATCTTAAAAATCACCCTAATCACAAAATAATAAGTGTTGAAATTAATAAAATTATAAATGTGATAACCTATCTATATAATTTAGCTTTTCCATACAATAATAAAACTTCTTTGAAAACACAAACATATTCATGATTACCGTAGTAATATAATTTTAAAATATATATCCTATTATTGATAGATATCGTAGATTTGTTGATAGCTTTGATTTCCTTTTTATTTTCATTACTTGAAAGTTCCTTGTACAGGCATTGCATATCATAAAGTTTTTTTAAAAATTACATGATCTCAATCAATAAAGCTAGAACTCTTTTTTTTTCTGAAAATAAAGAAAAAATTCGTTGATGTTTTTATTACATTTTTAATTTTTGTTATTAAATTATTATTATAATTTTATTTTATATTTTTATTGTTTATTGCATATTTCAACGTCTGGTGAAATCTGACGCTTTCGAACGCTAAATATACACAAAAAAGGCCAGATTCGGGTCTCACGTAAGACATATCTGTGGCGATATTAACAAATCCGTGATCGTTTAACACGAAAAAGTATTTTGATCCCTTCAGTTTCGTGTCAAACATTTTTTACTGAATTTGAAAACGTATGTTGACAAATATATATTGATCTCATTCTATTAGTGAATTTTAATGCATCATGTAACAATGCTTCCTTTTTTTTTATTTGCACAACAACTTTTAAAAAATTACCTCTTATATGAATTTTAAAAGTTGAAATGACACATAATTGATGTAATAGATTAATTCATGTCTCGATATTGTTAAAAATCTGTGCATTCCTGATACAGACGAAGGATTTTATTTAGTCTCTTTTATCAGCTAAATAAAATTATCAAAAATATCGTGTTTTAACTATATTCCTATAGAACTAGTCTATATTTTGTAATTTGCTTCGCAGTATTAAATTTCACAAATGTTTCATCATACAGCTTTCATAATTGTATGATACATTTTATGGTAATAGAACTTTTTATCATACTTTTGATTTACTCACACATATACACACATTTTATGAGAGATATCCTTTACACATATTTCTTGATTTCATTAAAATGCTTAAAATTTTATATTGTTAACTTTACAAAATGAATTTTTTTCATAATTTATGTTTTATTAACCAGTTAAAATATTTTTTTGTTTCTTTAGAATTACACTCCATTGAATGTCATAAATTTCAGATATCATTGATATAATGTATTAGTCACTATTATATTCTGTAAAAGTTATGATAAACTGTATTTCATCTCTATTTTATGTTTTATGGGAACTACTGAATGTATTTCAATTAATAGTTGCTTAATTTTGTATTAAAGATATGGATTTTTGCTTTTATATTTTGTTTTAGTTTTTTATTTTATTTTAATAATCAAAGCTGTTACTTAAAAACGGTGTGTTTTAAGTCTATAGATTTAAAGATTTAGAGTTCGGATTATATGATTACTTTTTTAAAGTAATAAATAGCTTTAATAGATGAAAATGTTATATGATAAGATCAGATTTGGAAGAAAATACAATAAAAGCTTACAATATTGTTTTATAAAAAAAATGGTGTGATGTAAAACCTTTTAATAAGCAATTATTTGTTTTAAATATTTTTTTTCCTGATAACAAATGATTATGCATTTCATCCTTAAAAAGAAGTATGGGAATGAAATGGTTAAATCTCATTTGGAGACTTATTTTATTCATATTTTGTATTAGTTTAAAATAGGAACTAACAAGGTTATCTTTTTAAAACATATAATTTGATACACTCTAAATAAAGATTTGTAAAATCATGCATGCCATACATAAAATTATGCATGTTCTTGATGTGTAACAAAAAATAGATCACAAGTTGCAGACATTTAACATGAAATTTAATAAAGATTACGAATATTTATCAGGAAATTGAATTATTAGAAATGTAGACTAATAATAGGAAATATTTATCGAATAATAGAAGTTACTTATTTCGAGCGTATACACTTAAAAATATACACAAATTAATTGTTTTTAATTAAAAACCAGCGCCATTCTGAATAGCTTTTGCTTTTCACAAAAATATAAGAAATTGAGATTATAGTAACACTGAGACTTATCCTTAAGGTTTGATGAAAAATATTTTGGAAAAAAAAGTGAACGAATAAATCGAATGAATGTAAAGATCTTATAACGCCGGTGATATTATTTTTAAGCTCTGAATATAATATGAACGAGCCTGTCTGATAAAATTAAATTAATTAATTGCTTTAATCTAACCTAATATTAAGTCATTGAAAATCGCTTGATCCGATGTTAAGTCATTTTCCCTCGAGTAGGTAAGAAATAATCAGAATTTATTCTCCGAAGTCCTGTTTTATTTTGATTTTTTACCAATTGTTTGAACATTACTGCGAATTCACTGAACATGTCAGAGAAAAGTATGGATTGTTTCTAAAAATAAAGTAATCTATAGTCAATTTATGAAAAAAAATTTAATTTTAAATTCAGGTCTTTAATTTCAATAGCAATCTTAACAAATTACGAATTATATAACTTATAGCTGACAATGTTTCAAATGAAAAATGTGTTCCCTTCTCTAGCATTTTTTATTATATCAGATCAGAAGTAAACATTTTTTAACAATTTCACTATGGATAAATTTCGAATAATTAAAACAAACGTAACATTTCCTGCTGTGAAGGGCTCTCAACACTTAACTTCTTTAGTATTAAAATGCTTTAAAGATATTTAACTTATAACATTGTTTTATTTTTTATGTTTTATTAACTTTTTGAAGTAACTTTAATCTGAGTAGAAAATAATAAACTTGAATAAGGGTTACTTTTTATTAGATGAAGCAAAACCTTCTTGTAATAATTTGTATTAATATTTAATTGATAAAAAAGATATTGTAAATATATGTATATATAAATGGATTTTGCTGCTTGTTTTGTCTAGTGGTATGCAAATGATGAGACGTGATTATTCACACAGACTTAGGTTTAATGTGATATAATTGGACAAATGACAAATACAAATGTATGTATGAATACTACAATATGGTTGTAGCACCCTTGCGCTTAACACACCTCCTGTCTTTTCCGTGTGGCTTTAACACCAAGTCTTTCCAAGTCCTTTTCAGCTGGCTTTCCAGCCGCGTCTCTTCACTTGGATTTCTTCAGTCCGTTTTTGATGGGTTTCCAGCCACGTCTTCTCATTCTTCCTCACTTGCGTTGTCTCAGCACACATAACGCCGTCTATTGTAAGTCTGTTGTTGGCCACATCTCCACATTTCATCAATATATATATATATATATATATATATATAAATCGAATTTTAAAAAAATCATCAAATGATGAAATTAATGAAAATAAAGCAAACATTTATTAAAATAATAATCAAACAATCTAAAATTTGACACCCCGAAACCCTAAATATCATTGCAGGGCAAAGAATTTCATGAGGGCGAAGTCAGAAAATTCATTTCATAAGGTTGCTGATAAATGTGAAAGAGAAATAGCTAGGCAAGTGAATCGTTCCAAATCTGCCATTCATAGTGCCATAATTAAAAGAGACATTTCGGACAAAATAAAACGACTCGGAAGAAAAAGGATTTGACAGCTCCAGAAGATCGACAAATGTTTCGACTATCAGCTAAGAAACGTCATTTCGACTCGTAAAATTTCGGAATTCACGTTTCAGCATAAAACTTAACGTGTCACAGTTTACAAGAATCTTAAGTCAAGACGCTAATAAAAAATTTATGAAAATGGAGCAAGTACCAAAGTCATTGTAACATCATCGAAAAGAAAGACTGAAACGGCATAAAAGCCTCATGACTTGGAACAATGAGTGGAAACAAATTATATTTTCTAATGAAAAAAAAAAAAAAAAAAAAAAAAAAAAAAAATTGACGGTCCCTTGACGGTAAGTATTAGCGGGATTTGAGTTAAAAGAATGATTCAGTCCACAAGTGGGAAGAAGATCAATAAATGGCTTAGAGATTCTTAAATCACGATGTTCAATTTACTGCGAATTTCGGCATGTACGGACTCTGCATAAGCCATATGATCGTCTGATACCGTTTGGGTCTTAATGAGGTAGCAGTGCTAACTAGATTTTTAACTGTAGGACAATGCTTCTTGCTATACATTTAAATTCACCCAGGAACGGTTTAAAAAAGAAGAAAATGTTTTTCAATTTCATACACACGCACACTCACATATATATAATGAGTATATGTGTTCTATTTTCATTAGTCTTTTATATTTTTACTGTAAACTAATATATATATATATTTTAATTGATGTAAAATAAATAAAAGCGTATAAGAGAATTTCATTCCATTTCTTAGTATGCATTTTTATCAAAGAATTGTCGTAAAAAGTCTACTTTTAAAATTAGTTAATTTTTACAATTGATTCATGCATGTTTTTTTTTTTATCCATGAAAGTATATTGTTATAAACGCAAGATTTATTTAATAGGGTGCTAAAAGGATATTCAATTATAACTTTTTCACCTTTTTTTTATGCCTGCAGAAATTATGAATAATTTTTATAAATTCAAAACATTTTTCACTCAGAAAACTGCAGTTTTGATAATTATTTCTCCTTCTGGATTAAATTCGTCCAACAATTTAAAATTCTGCATAATATTCTAATATTTTTTTGATTTTTTTAATTAAGTGTAAGACAAAAGAAAATAATGATATAGTATCTAATGCGATGTAATTTATAATGCTAATATGCCGTGTGATGTATTTTTATACGATATTAAATAAAGCATTTTTTTTACCTGTAACTATTCCTCGGACTTAAGGTACAAATTATCATTTCGGACTTAAGGTACAAATTATCTCTGCTTTCAAAGCTATCGTTCCTTTACTAAATAGATTCACAAACCTGTTATAGGAATGATGGAAGTTTTTTATGACTCCCGTTGACAGGTAACGACTGAAAAAAAGGAAATAGAGAAAACCGTTGTTTTATTCTACTTTTTTTCCTACTTGGATAAATATTAATGAAGCCATTACGTAATTGACACATTTATTTTACAGCTAACTCGTCTATCAGAAATAGGGAACTTTTATATGCCGTAAAGTAGCTAGTAGGTCAATCGTAGTCCAGTAAAACCGCTCTGTTATTGATATATAAAAATCAAATAAGTTTCATATTCAGAAATTTCAGGTAGATGTGCTTAAAATGTTCATTATTTTGTGAAAACTCGTAATACTTCGTACATTTAATTCAAAAACGTTTAAATTTAAATCACCTCTAGGCGTTAGCGGTATCAATGTAAAAAGTGAAATGTTAAATCTATTTCATAAACTCATCAGAGCAATATTGTTGTTACTGAAGATGTCTTAAGTAAACCTTGTTCGTAAAATAATTATTTCTGATGTAGAATTAAATTGACCAATACAAAATTGACAATATTTTAGTGACGTAAAATAAATGAAAATGTATAAAATTATTTTTTGTGCAAATTTGAATTTATTTTGGTTGAAAAAACTGAGTCTTCCGAAATAAATTCAAATAATTTCTAAATTTGTAATTCAAATAACTTCGACCTCTTAAAATCATATTGTTCTTCTATCTTACAATACGATACCACTTAAAATTTGATATTAGGATTTTCATTATACTTTAAAACTCAGAATATTTTGATTATCTGTACTCTATGTATTTTCAAATTTCTTTGTGAGAGTTATAGTCAAGGAGTCAAATGTTTCAAGATCAGTAAAACATTTTTTTCAATGGTTACCTGTATAGATTTGTTTGGTTATCTTGTATGCATTATTTATTAATAGGACATGAATTCTTTTTGAAAATCTTATTAAATATCTCAAATATATTTTTAAATTTTAGAATTCTGTATTTTAAAAATCTATACCTTTTTATCAATTAATGAAATTGACGCCATTTCTCTTTTTACTCAAATATATTTTCAGAAAATCCCTGATCTTCCCTGCTTCCCTCTCTCTGAATTTACTTGCCGTGAATTATACCCATATACCCATTTCCTCCAACAGTATGAAATTGTAGCATCTGCACAACCAATGTAACGCTCAATCCATTGAAATGATCATCCATCTTCATGTAATCGTACAATGCAGCCGACCTCTCGAAACACCCTGTAATTAATGATTTGATTATTTAGTAAGCTTATTTAGTACATTTAATTATAAATCACATACATATTTATAAGTTAATCTGCAATGTTAATTTAATTTATAAATATATTGCTTGTGTGTATACAAGGTTTGGCTATTAAATAACGAGACTGACGCTGTTAAGCAATTTATTTTGATGTCATCCATATTTACTTATTATCACCTTCAATATATTCCTTTCCTTTATCCCTACAACGCCCCATGCGAATCTTTAATTGTTCGAAATAGTACTGGAAGTTTTCTTCTACCAGCTCCTTGAGAACGAGTGCCGCTTTCTCTTTTACAGCTTCAACGGACTCAAACCTTGTTCCTTTTAATGCAGATTTCACCTTAGGAAACAGATAGCAGTCGTATGACTCAAGATCCATCGAATAATGCGGACGATCTAACGCTGGGATGCTGTTCTTGGTTAGATGCCTCTTGACAAACAATGGGGAATGAGCCGGTCCATTGTCTTGAGGGAAAAAGTTTGCCATACGGATTCTTTGTCCATTACTACAGTCTCAGCAATCGCAAGAATACTCAACCGACGGTTAGATCGAACAAAATTACCATTTTTTTCAATATTATTACCAATATTTGACATGCGAGGGCAACCCGCGCGTGAATTATTTTCCACGCCTTCTCGGCTATCTTGAAAACGCTTTAACCACTCGCGCAAGATAAGCATTTATTGCCAAGCTCTTCTTTCAATAAATTGTAAGTTTCAGTAGCGGTTTTTCCAAGTTTTATATCAACAAATCGTTGCTCACTGATCATTCTTCCGGAAAAAAAAAGAGACTCTAATTCGAACAAAGACTACGGCTATACGGATTTGCTTACAGAAACGAGAAGCATTGCAAGAGAAAGCTTCACGCTAAACAGCTGTCGGTAGCTGGTGTTCGGAGCATGCGTACTTCTTCTGTAGCAGCACCAGACCCATTATTTAATAACCACACCTCATATGTATATATATGTGTGTGTGTATGTGTATAGTGTTTTTTTAAACAAACAAAAATTAACAAGGGGTGTTAGATAAGGAATTTAGTTTAAAACTCAGTTCACATTTAAGAGTAGAAATTGGTTGCAAGGTTTCATCATTCACTTATTGTGATGAGAGTTATCGGGAAAAAAGCGCGAGGCCATTTTTATACGAGAAAATTCAAGGTATAATTGTAAGCTTGAGTCATTTTATAAAGTCAATGAATCTTCCAGTCTTACCACATGCTTCTCAAACGAATTCAAGTGTCAATGTCAAAAAACAACAGCTGTTAATCACAATAGCAGGTCTACAAAGGTAATGTGGGTAGTATTCGTAATCCCACAGAGATTGGTACCTTATCCCACTGATGCACGTTTCACAACTCAGTGCTTGACTCTTTGCAATAATTTTAACATAGTTCCTTGAATAAAATGAAATAAGATAACTTTTGATATTATAAATTATCTTCTTATTTTTTTTTAAGAATCCAATTTACCCTGTGTTGTAACTTTTATGGAAATTGGCTATTTCTAGTGAAGGTTTACTAAGCGACACGGAGAGACTTTTAAGGATAAGCACGAGCGCTAGTGTTGTTACTTCATAATTAAAAGACACTAAGTATCCGTAAATATAGATTTCATATCAGAAAATATGTGAGAAAAAATCGAATAATCCCTTTTTCCATGATAATTAATATTCATTTTGATTGAAACTGTCATTAATAAGAAAAATATACAACTATTTCGAAAAGCAGTTTCCAGTAGTTTGTCATTATCTAGGAACAAAATAATTAATTCATAAGTACAAAATAAGCCTCAACAATGAATCTAAAACAAGTTAAGTAAACAGTTTTGAAGAATATTTTTCCACTTCTATGAAAAACTTTATATCTAGATTTAAAAATTAATATCAGAAGTAATTTGAAAATGATTAACTAAATAATTTGAATAAAATTAGAATTTTATATTATGATAGGTAAAAGCTTATTTTATCAACAAATAAATCTGTTGATTGGTGGCCTTTTATATTTTTCCTGGGATTTTAGTTTGAGTTTTCTGTCATCCATAATCTTTCCATTTTGAATCACACGCCATTTTTTTTTACTTTTGTGAGACCTCATTCAACCTTTTGAATGACGTTTGGAGGACAGCTAATTCTATTTTGACTTCGGTCTTAAAAATATTTGTCAGAACCCTTAAATTACAAGAACCGTATCATTTAATGAAGCATTCCTGTAAGATTTTCTCGAGTTTCTGACGTCATGACGTTCCTAAATTATCTCGATACTCCGTGAACAGAAAACTTTACTCCTTTATAAGCGGTGCAATCTGGAATCCAGTTTCTTCATTCACGTCATAAGGTTGTTCTATAATTGCCGCCACCAGCAGAATAATAGTTTGATGTGACGTTCTAGAAATAAAATAGTGTGTATCACAAATAAGTCACTTCGTTTTTGACAATTGTAAAGATCAGATTTGAAGTAGACTGTATTGTGCTCTTGATTTCAGTTTGCCAGAAAAATATTTTAAATTTATTTACAAAAAAAAATAAAGATGCAACTTATAAAACGATAAAACCATTTTATTTTTAAATTTTTGCGAAAATTTGCAATAGTTTGTGGAAATCTTAAGAAATACAGAATACAGAAGAATTACAGAAAATTCTGTTACACTGTGTAAGTCGAATGTAAATATTGCAATATTGGTTAACACATATAATTAAAAAATTAATAATAAACACATTATTGTGCTTAATATCTTACAAATAAATTTGGTTTCATTTACTGGAGCATTTACCACCTAAAAAATGAATTAACTACAAATTGAGATTTTCAATGTTTTGACTGCACAACCAGTCTCTTCATTTAAATAACTTCATAACAACTGACTCTGAATATTGTTTTTCAGTTTCAATTTTTATATTCTTTTAGTTTGCCACCCAAAGGACTATTGTTTAGTTGGATCACTTTTGGCGTATCATATAACTTTTAATTTTTTTTATCGTTTGCTTCAATTTTAATTACATTTAGCTTAAATACATTGAATTTAATAATTTATTGTTTACTTTAATTTTAATTACATGTAGCTGATATAATATTCAATTTAATAATTCATCGGTTGCTTTAATTTTAATTACATTTAGTTTAAATATATTATATTTAATAATTTACCGTTTTTTTTCAAATTTTAATATCGGAAATGTTTACTATTGTCCATTTCTCGATATCTCATCGTTTACTTTAATTCTTATATTTAATTAATTTAATAATAATTATAAAAGTTTAAAAAAGCGCACATTGGGTGGCTAAATCTGTTCTTTGCAAACTTTGCCTAGAACTTTATTTTCATTTTGTTCGACAGAAAGTACAACGTAATTCTTAATACTTATTTTTAAAAGTTCAATACCAAATAAATTATCACAATGGTAAACATTAAAAGAATATTTTGAGGGGGAAAAATAAAGCCGCTCATTTCCTGCATAACTTTTATAGATAAAATTTTGTAATTTCCAGTTATTTTTTTTTATTCATAATTAGTTCTTAGCTCACTCCAGTATACTGATATTAAAAAATAACGTGGGAATATAAATCTTAATAATCTTTTTATGTATTTTTCATGGCTGAGTAATTAAAATAAAACAAAATTTGAAAAGATCTTGGCTCTTTAAAATCAAAACTACCCATAAATACTTTAATTTGAAGGAGATGATGATTAAAATATTACCAGGAAAATTTATTTAATGTCATCAATTTGAATGTTAATGTAACATATCTCAGTGTCCATTTTCATCAGAGAATCAAGGTAAAAACACTAACTTATCACCCATAACTGTAACCTGAGGGAAAATCATCTTTTAATCTGCTTTGCTGTGGCTTCCATTACGATCATCTTATATCTACGTTTCAGCTATAATAGACTATATATCTTGTTACAAACCTCATGAAATATTCATTATTTTATTTGTTTTTTTTTTTCCGCTTTAAAATAGACGTGATGTTCTTGAATATTTCTGGAGGCAATCTTGTTACAGAACTCAAAAAGTTCTTTCAATATTTGGATGGATTTTAAGTACGTGTTGTAAAATTTTCAAGGTAGCAACAATATTGTTCGTTTCAAAGATGCAACAAGACCTCTACGTTCTTTTTTTTTTATGTTTTCGAATACATATTACTTCAAGAACGAAAAGAACGGAATTTAAGATTTTGTTATTGTAAACAAGAATGGAAAAGTGACAGATAATAGTTTCGAATACGACGATTTTATTTTGCTTAGACTTGCAATCATTTTATGTGCTTTGAAATATAAATCATTATTTTAAATTCAGTACCGAACTTCAGTTGATGAGTAGTTAAAATAATTTTTCCAACAATGTTAGTTTTCTGGCTTTTATTAAAGTGACAATTACGCTCACAGCATGTAAAGTTGAAAATTGTATCGTCAGTGTGTCAATTTTTAGAATACCTTTAAGTTGTAAAACTGGTAAAAGAAAAAGGTAAGTATGATAACTAGAATTCAGATATTAAAGGCTATATTTAAATTTTAGAAGTTTTAAAATTTAAATTTATTATTTGTCCCATCATTGAAAAGTTTAAGAAATTATTTTCCTTATATATTTATTCTTTTTATTTTTTTAATAATAATTCAAGGGAAGACAAACAAAAAGAATATTTCTCTACAGTTTGCACGAAAAATATATTTGTAAAAGATTTTTGTTGATTGAATAAATGTAGATAATATATCATTAATAATACACATATGCATTATTTGTTTTTACGAAAAGGCAGTGAATTATTTCCTATAGACATGTAAGTCAGAAAGAGAGAAAAAAAACCAAGAATAATTTTAAGAAGTGAGCTTCCTTGAAGTATTGAACATATTAACAAAAGAAAATATGAATTTTAAAGAAATTAAGATATTAATTTAAACTATCCCTGTTATCATAAATATAACTTTTGTACAAATAATCTGAATAATTAGACAAATATCTGATTTAGATATATTTGGTTTCGTCCACTTTGTTTTATACATATTATGTTAATACTAATTTCTGAATTTCATAATTAATTATTAATTTCATTCTCCTTTATTAATTATTTTAATTACATATTGATTTCGTTATTAGTTCTTCTAAATTATTTTATAAATTAGATTCATTGGATGCTTCTGATGTTAAAACTTGCATTATAGTTGAAACTTGCTGTTTCTTGCATTGATACCATCTTAGAAAATTGTGTGCAGTGATATGAAGTGATGCTCAACAAAAACTTTCTGAAGAACTGTATCATAAGATGCTATTTTCAACTATTGAAAAGGGCGGATTCACATTTAGTTGTAGAAGAAAACGTTCATTTGAATTACTACAGTTAACAATTAATCGAAATAAAATGTTATTTTACAAATAATACATTTATGCAAGGTATATTGATGCACATGAACTTTAGAAAATAACAATTAAATACATTTATTTTAAGCAAGTCGTGAGAGTTAGTGTAGATGTTATTAATGGAAGGTAAAAGAGAGACAAACTCAATCTGTACCCAATAAAAATAGAGAGAGAACAATCCAAAAGTAAATCAACCAGATTAAAAATGATTTCAAAAACTTACATGAATCATCATGCATAGCATCCACTTTAAACCAAATGGAAATTCTCCCGCTTAAGCTGCAACCGGAAACGTAACATTTCCTTCTATCAGAGAAAGGAGTACAAATGCGAAAAAAATTGGATAGAATTTAAAACAAAAAAGTAAGGCAAAAAGGAGGGGGGAGAAAGAAGAGAAGAAAATTTAAAAACAGAAAAAAAATCTTAGCTTTATAATTATTATATTTCGAATTACTCTCAATAATATTTAGATGGAATTCTGCTTGAAGAAAATTTTTTTTTAAATTTCGTTGGAACAGTAGTTGTTAAGATCAAAAGGGAAGCAAGTACAAAATTGAAGTACAATCGCCAAAAAACTTTTTTTTATGGGATGCTAGTAAATTTAGCGAATTTAATAGCAGCTGGACAAGCTTGGTATCATTCTTAAGGAGATACAATCCCCTAAAAATAACCAAAATAACGAAAATAGTTTTATTACCTCAGTTTTACAATATAATCGTTCAAAATTACGAATACAAAATGTTATAAATTTTTTTTATATAATTTATTTGTCATAGAAGTTATTTAGTGAGTTATTAATATTTTTTTTGAAGCAGCTTGCCAAATCATTTGAATTACCTTCAAAATTTTCAACTGCTTTTTCTTAGTTTCTTAAATTTCATGAAGACCATGTATTTATATTGCGAATGCTTTTTTGCAATGAAAATTAAAAAAAAAAAAATCCGGATATTTTGTATAAATTGCCTAATAATTCTGTGCATGGAATAAGATTTAGGTACATATTAATTTTTTTAAATTTGGAAAATTAGATTTAGCCGTTTTTCTTAGCATCTGATAGATAATAAAATTTGTAAAAATATGGAGAACAGTATTACAACCGAACTGATACGCACTTTTGTGAGACACACTTCTAAGGAATAATGGCAGAAAATTGTTTAAAAATAGTAAAATTTATAGAAGTAGTAAGAATCTTAAAATGTTAAACATTTTGGAAAAAATTAAACTATTCAATAATTGTTTTTTCAGAACTGCAAATTTTATGCTTGTTCATAAATGATGGATACACTCTTTCTTAAAACTATTTCATTTTAAAATTGCTCACAGAATACTGTGTTTCCTTAATGGCTTAAAAAAAACAACTAAATTTTGTTATTAATAGATTAATCAATTAACTTAGTTTATTAAAGTTTGAAAATAATTCGATAAAAAAGAATAACTGAATTTTTCCTCATTTTAAAAGAATTTTACAACTTTGAGAATATATACTAATCGAAGTGTATGTTTCAATCAAAAATTGATTTAATCTGATTGGTTTTACTAACGTTGTACTCGAAGCAACACGAGGGTAATTGGCAGAATACCCGAGCTCATCTAAACAACTTAGAACTACAAACCGCACTCCCTTGAGGAAATCACTCCCGCACTCAGTATTTACTGACAGAAGAACATAAGATATTACATAATTTCGAAATTAAAAGCAAATTAAGTTTACAATGTGATGATAGAGCAGAAAATGCACATGACAGAATTTTTTTTAAAAAAAACTATTAGTAGGAATTTTCTGGCAAAAATAAGATTCATAACAGGCTAAATGACACAATACAAAAGCGTACACAAACTCGTGAATGAAAATGAAGTATTAGACAAAAATATAAACATTTGTCACAAAATATGACAAAGTATACAATTATAGCTACATAATAAGAACAATTGAAATATTAAGAAATGTAATGAAAAGCGGAAACAGTTAAGAAATTTATTGGGTAATTGTACGAACCGTAAGAATACAGGATTTAAGCTTGAAATGCGAGTAAGTATTTTCACACACGGACATCAGCCAAATAGGTTTCGCTTCAACAACAGGACAGTTTAAATGAAAATTCCTGTTAAAAAGGTAGCAATTAGAGTAAACGTAGAGGTCAGTATCTCTAATAGAGCCACAGGGGCATAAATTTGTATTTTTCAAATTAAAACAATTTAAATAAGAAATGAAGGGAACATGGCTAGTTAAGAAGTGAGTAACAAAACCAGAATTTGTATAAAAATTCAGATTTGGTCTCGGAATATAGGATTGAACTCGAATACCAATACTACAAGTTGGCCACCATATCTCCCAGTCAGAAAGAAGCTTTTTTCTTAAAAAAAAAAATCAAAACTATATGAAACCGAGGGGCAAGGGCATTCATTCACTCACCATTAGTGACAGCAAGTTTTGCAAATTAATCTGCGGTTTCATTATAATAATCTCCAACGTGGGCCAGAATCCAGTCTAAGTTGTAAATATCAGAATAAGTTGCTAATTTTTCTTTAATTGTATTAATAAAAGCCGATTTATTTCTGGTATCCTGCAGTAACAATATTGATGATAAACTGTCGGAATAAATAGAAACTTTGAAGTTATGAGAGATAACTAGCCCACGAAAAGGTTAATCTGATTGCCGAAAGTTCGTAATGAAAAACTGAATTATAAGAATTCAGTTTAAACATGTACAACCTATTTAGGACACCCCGGTAGAAGACGCACACGGCGAACACAATTGGGGGAGTGGGGCTATTGGCGATGAACCTTGCTAAAGTGACGAAGACGACTCCTGAGCTAGCACCTCTCTTTCCTATTTTCCACACCACGTCAACTGGAGGACTTTGAGCTTCGACAGATTTAACATGCATCAGCCTCGCTACATGGTGGGTTTTTGTGGCATCAAGGCTACAAAACGCACGACTCGAAGAAAATTGTCGGCCGCGAGCCCGCGACCATGACCACTATGCTAATACAGCCACCTAAAATAAAAAAGTCCTCCAGAAATAGGTAGATAAAAACATTAAAAAAATCCACAAAATACTGAATTTGTTTTTATAGTACAATGCTTACATACCCTGATAATCAAGGCGTTCAGGATAGTATTGTCGTCAAAAAGTAGGGGACTTTTAATGACTTTATCCAATCTTATCGCAGTTGGATAAAATTATTATCAATGTTAATGGTTTAAAAAGAATTCAATTAATTTAATTCACGCAGTTAATTAACTTCTAAAATAGAGATCGATGGAATTATGGAAATCTATATTTTTGTAGAATTAGGAAGAAAAGAAGTATGAATACTTCATATTCCAACATACATTCGAATCCGACAATTAGTTCCAGAGATAGATGTAAAAAATTATTTGGAAGCCATGAACAAGATTATGTTACTCTAATCATTCGTAATATTTTCCTACGTGATTAATTGGTGAAAAATTAACGATTGAAAAGTAGTATACGGTCCCTAGAAACTCCGAGGTTTCCGATCGTACATTTGGTATGGGTATTTTTTGAACCATTGGATGGAATTGTGTGAAAAGTTTTATTTAAAGGGTTATAACATAAGGAATCCAAATATCTAAGATTTTGTTGTGTTAAAATTCACTTTCAGTCATTAATGTATCTAATAAGACAGATTTTTCATAAAGTTTTTTTCCCAACATTTTTGTATTTTTAAAACAGGAAAAATATCTATTATTTAGTGCAAAAAGTTTTGAATAGTGTTAAGTAGAAAATGTTTGTCGTGAAATGTTTTACACTTACAATAACGACACACAATACTCTCCAATTATGGATTTTTCCAAATAATCGATGCAGAAGATTCCACACGCATCCCAAAAATTCATGGCCATCACCTTGCCTGCCTATTTCACTGTCTTTGCTTTCTTCGGAGCTCATTCGCCTTCAAAATGCCATCCCCCCTATATACTGGAGTGTAGCAGTGGATCTACGTTTCTTCCACAGTATTGTATCGATGCAGGAAATCGTCAGGATTGCGACGTTAAGGCGCCAAATTTGTTTCAAACTCGACCACACGATTGAGTTATATTCCACTGGCAATAAATGCGGCACCCCTCTTTTTCACATCGAATTTTTCATGCACAATTGCAAACAATGTACGTTGCAATATGCCATGGCCTCAACTATTTTGAACACTTTCATTCGTTGATCACTCAAAACCATATGATGGATCTGGATCTTGCCAATTATTCCAGGAGTAGTCACTTCCACTGGACACAGCGAACAATGTAATTCTTTCATGGATGTACGAACACGTTTAAATTCGTTTACCCAATTGCAAACAGTTGCAAACACAGGAGCAGATGTGTCATGAATTTCATCCAACTCAGCTTCGATCTCTTTCAGTGTTAAGCATTTTAAAAACAAATATTTAATCACTACTCGAAACTCATTTTTTCCCATTTTTCTAAATAAACTCAAGTTTCTTGCTTCATTCGACAATAAAAATTTAAACCATGTGATAGAATTGACTGAGATTTAGACAATTATTTAGTGAGTCATGATGCTTATTAAAAAAAAAACCCCTTTTCGATATTACGAGTGCCATCTCTTGGATTTTCTAAGAACTTATTGAACGACCCTCTTAAATAACCTTTTAAATGTTATATTAGTTTGCACCTCGACTGATAACACGAAATACACTATCAATATCAATAACAACAAACATTCTTATATTTTATAATTATTATTATTATTTTAATTTTGGGAACGAATACAAGAAAATGGTGAAACCGTAGCTTTCACCGAAATACTCACGTGAGTAAATACAATTAAACCCAAATCAGTATAAGTAAATTCTCGTGCCTTCAATTATGACAAAGAGGATATCATATATTACACAAAGAAGTATACTTTGTTTATGCTGTTATCTTAACATGTGGCTTAGCCGTCAGATCAAAGATAAAGATAATGAGTGTCGATAACTTCCTTACGGTTTCCAAGATAAATACATTTATCCTTTGTCACCAAATAAAAAAGATAAATGCATTGAATTGGTTGAGTAATGTTAGTATTTTGCTCAATTCCTTCTGAAGAATCAATAGTAAAGAAAAGACATCTATTTTATTTCCTCCATAATTTTCCTCCATTTTAAATGATTGTTTTATAATGACTCTTATGTTAATTCTGATCACAAAATTATTATGTTTCTTGTTCCATTGTTGCATAGCATTTCCATTGCCTTTTTCTTTAAATATTTGCAAAATTACTGTGAATAAACATATCAGAAAAAAAGGTGAGAGAAGGGCTACCCTCATCTGATTGTAAGCTAAGAATAATTACGATAAAAAAGAATCATAATTTAATAAAAAAGGGGGGAAATTATAATAGAAACATTCTAAAAATAATTTTTAATGTCTTTAAATTTCCATGTTTTCAAATTCTCTTAAAAACTGTAACAAATCCATCTTTTTTACAAAGACAAATGGTAATTTTTAAAATTTTCATTTGAAGATTTGTAACATCATGCTACCATTTAAAAATATCTGAATTTATTAAAAAAGTAAGTCAGAATAGGAAAGAAAAAATCAACATTTTTGATATTATTAGAACATAAGAACATGAAAAACGAATTTTTTTTTACTTTTTTGAGATAAAAAAAATTTCTATAATATCTGCGAGACTTCTATTTTTGTTAAATTAAATGAATTTCAATTTTTTAATAGCTAAATATTCATTCTAATCAATGTTTTTCATAATTTTTAAAAATAAGAAAATAACTCGCGATATTTTAAAAAGAAAATAAGAAAAAATATTTCAATATCAATACTAATAAACATAATATGGAGCAGAATTTAGCTTTCAAATATCTTCAAAATCTTATGTATTAACATCTAGTTTCATCTTTCATTCTTGTTTAAAAACATTTGAGAAGGAAATAATATCCCACAACAATTTTCTTACAACTAATTATCTCAATTACAACCTTTTAAACTGTTTAGAAATTTCTTACATCGATACAAGTTGCAGTTTCTTTCATTTATGGATATAAACATTTAAAAATTAAAAAAAAAAAATGCTATTTGAATAAGTTATGTGCAAAATATTTTCAAAACATCCTAGAGAGACAAAAGATGTGATAGCGATTGTGATAG
>BMAW01034630.1:0-34477 GCA_019974015.1 Nephila pilipes | reverse complement strand
TACGCAATTCTATGCGTAAATAAACAAAAAAAAATATACAAAAAAATCCATTCACTCACACACGCATTCATACAACAAATAAAAGGACGGGACAACTTTATGTTTTAAATTTTTTTTTGATGTTTTAATTCTGAATTTTAAACTTTTTTTTACGACGGACACAAAATCATTCACTCACACACACACACTCCCGCCCACCCACCCACATATATACATAAATACAAAGAAGTACGTAATTCAATGCGTACAGGCACTAAATATACAAATAAAAAGAAAAGAAAAGAAACAAAATAAATAAAAAAACATACACACCCACCAACCCACCCACATTCATACATAAAAAAAAAATAAGCAATTCTATGCGTAAATAAACAAAAAAAAATATACAAAAAAATCCATTCACTCACACACGCATTCACACAACAAATAAAAAAACGGGACAACTTTTTGTTTTAAATTTTTTTTGATGTTTTAATTCTGAATTTTAAACTTTTTTTTACGACGGACACAACACATTCACTCACTCATACACACTCCCGCCCACCCACCCCCATATATACATAAATACAAAAAAAAAGTACGTAATTCAATGCGTACAGGCTCTAAATATACAAATAAAAAGAAAAGAATAGAAAAAAAAGGAAAAAAACATACACACCCACCATCCCACCCACATTCATACATAAAAAATACGTAATTCTATGCGTAAATAAACAAAAAAATATACAAAAAATTCCATTCACTCACACACGCATTCATACAACAAATAAAAGGACGGGACAACTTTTTGTTTTAAATTTTTTTTGATGTTTTAATTCTGAATTTTAAACTTTTTTTTACGACGGACACAAAATCATTCACTCACACACACACACACATACCCGCCCACCCACATTTATACATAAATAGAACAAGATACGTAATTCTAATCGTACAAGGACGAAGACCTAGACATGTACATTCACTCAATCCAAACTTCCTCCAACACATAAAAAGAATTTGAAACTTTGGATAAGATTTTTGCTTACTGAGCATTCTTCAGAACGAACACTACTTTAAATCAGATTCCATACTTTTAATTTTACACAAAACTATTTTCTCCGCGGTATATTCGCCCTTCGAAACACCATCGAATGAAAGATGCTACTTGTTTAGTGCAAAATGGAGAGGCATTCCTAATATTTCAAAAACTATGCAATGATAAAATGAAAAGTATTTTTAATTTGAAAAGACGGGCAAAAAGGTGTTAAAAAATTCATTCATGTAAAGTATTATGTATGTGTGCTTACATTTATACATTTAAAATTTATACATTTAACATTTTATAACATTTGTGCATTTAAATTTATAACATTAATATACATTTAACATCTTCAAGTTCCTACATGTCTCAATTAATAACTAAAGTAAAATTAGGAGAGAACGCATGTATATCACGAAGGAATTAAAAAATCTAAATTAAAAATACTAGCAATATTATTAATTAATTATTCATCTCTACTTGTTTATAATAAATGCATTTCTTTATACTATACATATTATATATATGTATATATTCACACACTCTTAAGACAAGAAATGGGGCAAACTAATCACTGATCTTAAATCTTCTTTAAGGTAATTCGGCCATGCAAGAAAAATGACGACTAATTTTTCGATTGGATCCTATTTTAGCCTTCGCCTAGGTGAAAAAAAAAAAGCAGAAATATGCCAAAATAAGCTAGAAATGCCCCGATTTGGAAAATCTTGTAATAATCTAACCCAATTTTGCAATGACATTTAGCTTGATATTTTGATATTTATATATCCTATCACCAACGCGTTGGCTAAAGTAAGATTTTATCATTATTTTTGGACTGTATTATTTTAAAACCATATAAAATAAATAAATTCCATATGTTCTTGCGATGGACGCAAATATATATCGTTTGAAACGTAAACACATAGTTACATATACGCATAAATACATAATTGTGTGTGTGTGTACAAATCTAGAAAGACATTTCTTAGAAAGGCAGTTTAAACATCAACCCTTAGCGCAATTTTGAAATGAAAGAATACATCGGCAACAAATATTTTCGTCGCTAAGGATGGAGTTAAACTGCATCTCATAAAGACGTTTAACCACTTAATAGGCCAATTTTTTTTTCGTGCAAAGTGAGCTAAATTTGCATATTTTTCGTTAAATTTTAAGACTTAAGATTTCGAAAGATATTATCCGATCGGTCAATTTACGCCAAATGTATCGTTGAAAAAAATTTTTGGAGAAACTTGCTTTGGGCTTGTGTGACGCTAGAGATAGTCAGTGTGTAAGTAGATCCGCTGCCCCAGAGATGCTCGAGATTAAGTGGATAAACAAAAATAATAATTAAATTTCTAAAAATATTAAAACATTTTAGAAGAATTGCTACTAAGATAAATAAATATATAGCTTTTAAACAATTTTAACAAAAGTTTTAAAATTTCTATAATAAGTTAATGGATTTTTTTAAAAAAGATCTTCAATTTGAAAAAGAAATTCATGTTATGCTTACACGTTTTTCTTTTTTTACCTTTCTCGTTCGAATATTAAATCAATTTCTTATTTGTGGCGCTTTTTGTGTTTCCTTTGTTGAAGCATGACATATTAGGACTAATTCAGTTCGCTTGTTGGATCGAATTCTTCCAAGGTTATTAATTTGAAAGAACAGAATGAATCTTCGTCAATTTTGAACAGTTCAAAATATTTTGTTTAGTATCTTTTTAGAGTTGTTGCAGTATACGTCCAAATTGGCGTCCTTTTCGTTTTTGTTTCTCTGCGATTAGGCATTTATGTCAAATTTCGTGTTTGTGAGTTGCTAAGTTAGGCGTAAATGCCACTCTTATAATGTTCGTGGCAAAAGACCGAACTTGGCGTCCGGACGTATACTGCATCTTGATCTTTTTTTCAAATTCTTGGTAACTGTGTCCATTTAATTATTTTTCACAATATTTACACATCTATATTAATAATAATTCTTCTGCTGTAAGGTAGTGAATGCTTCCTCTATTCCTTTCTTCTATTGTTTAATTTGTTGTTAATTCATTCATCGATTCTTCTTGAATAGATGAATCTATTAAGGTTTTTCCTATGAGTTGATTTTCCTCCCTTTGGTTTTCTTACTGTTTTTCGTTGATTTTTAATAAATTGTCGAAGATTATAAGAACTGGAGGTAATCGTTTCTGCTATTGGAAAGAAGAGAATTGTTTCTAAATTATATTCTTCTTTTGCTAAATTATTGGTCAACTGAGAAATCTCATGTAGTAGAAACTGTTTTATTTCCATGTTAGCAAGAATTCATTTTTCGGAATTATTTACTGGACTTCGATTGTGTTTTTCGCTTCTTCAAGACTACAAGAATATGCTTGTCGTAATCATTTCTTCTATTATAAAGACGAGAACTGTTTTCTGAATATGCTCTTCTGTTGCTGAACTTATTCGGGTTGATTAAACTGTCTTCTCGTGCAGCTGAATTTTAGTTTCTTATCAGTAAAACATTAAGAATTCATCTCCTTTGGTATAATTTTGAAGATGTGAATGATTCAGTTTCATTGTTTAAGGTTTTTAAGCTGACATAAGCATTTATTTTATTGTAAAGTTCAGAATTGTTATTGTATTGTTCTTTTATGGCTGAATTTGGTTTTGGTTAACATATTGGTTTTCTTTTAGAGAAGATTATAATTTGTTTATATAGAAAAGTTGAAAATTCTTAGAATCTGTTCTTCTTCTGAATTTGATATTGATTGATGGACCTGTCCTCCTATACAGCAGATTATACAACTACTAATCTTCGTTCATTTAGGTTTCTTTACTGGATTTTTTTTTTCGATCATCTAAGTCGATTGCATAAGTTTTCAGAAACTTTAATGTTGACATGTCTTTTGCTGTTAAAGATGAAAATTCTGTATGCATACTATTCTTCTATTACTGCATTTAGTGCTAGTTGATCAAGCTTTCTTCCATTATAGCAAAGAGAATAACCTTCCTTCCTTTGAAATTCTTTACTGCATTTTGATCATTTAAGTAGATGTCCAAGATTATAAAAATTGGACTATTATAAACATGCAGTGTTTTTCTTTGTGTGTTGCCTTCTTCTCTTGCTCAGTTTTGTATTGGTTGTTACAACGATTTTCCTGTGCTGAAGATTCTGTTTTCTCTTTGCTTGATTTTGTTGTCCAAGACAAAATATTCTAGAAGTATTTTTTACTTCTATTATAATTTTGCGAACTGATTTCTGGTTCCTTTTTTCAGTTGCTTAAATTTTTGTTGGTGAACTGAATATGTTTCCGCTTAGAATCTTCATATTCTGTGTTTTCGTACAAGACGTCGTAAATTTTAAAATATTGTCTATGGTGGTAAGAATTTCAGGAACAAAAGGTTATCCATTTATGTTGCAAATATAGAAATCAAATACTGAAATATAGACCAACGAGCAATGATTTTCTCTTACTTTCTTGTGTTATGATTTCTAAATTATGATTGCAGAATTTTTTAAATCAAAATAATTATTAGAGTGAGAAAAAATCAAAACTTTCGTGAAAAGCAAACGATACTGATGAATATAATATTTTTCAATGCAGATTTCACAAATAAAACTTACATACTAGCATTGTCAGACAAACAATAAACAATTTTTAACAATACTTGTACCGTAATAGTGGTTCTAGTTCAGTTTTTATGCCATAAAACTCTATTGTTGCACGTTTAAAACAATTTTAAATCTATGTTTCCATTTTTGTATCCATAAAGAGTAACTGTTGTGATGCAACAAAACTAACTACATCTGAATAATACTCTGGTTTGTAGGAAAAAACAATTATACAAACTGCTACTAGAAATATGTCAATTGTAACTTAAAATTATGGAATGATTCCTTAAAATTAATTTTTTGATGGAAATGGTATTGTTTTCAAGCACACAATGAACTTGTTAAGAGCTGAATTAATAAAATTTACATCTAAACTTCATTTTTAAATCATTTAAGTTATTATTGAAACTGCAGAGATAAAACCAGTATTCAGGGCCACCTATTAAATTTAATTTTTAAAAGAGACATTTATAACATATACCAACAGAGATTTTTAAAAATCGAAGTGTTAATTAAATTTCTACCCAAAGGGTCTTGAAAATAGCCATAGATAAAACATTCATTTTAAAATAAAACAGAAACTGAACACGACGCCAAAAAGATAAATAGAGATGAACGAAAGAATATAGAAAATAATAAACCATATGGAACATTAACAATAACAGTAAGAGATAAGAAACTTAAAATGGTGACTTTTGAATTGAAAAAAATAAATTGTCCTAAAAAATAATGCAACGATAAAAAGAGCACTCGTAATTAGTTTAGATGAGTAAATAATATATAATTAAATCAATAAACTGTGATTAAATATTAATAAGCAGTCTGATCTTATTAATTAATATTCAATACATTTCCATTCGGAGCGAAAGATATAAATATTTTATACATTGCCAGTTCTGGTACCGCAAAAACATAAATTTATCCGTGGAAGAAGTAAGGTTGTCTTGGATCTAATACAAGAATTTGAAGAGATTGTCCTCGGAATTTGTCATGTCCACAGCAAAGTTAAGACGAATCGTAAATTGAAGAATTTAAAGCGCAAAAATTCAAATTTATAATTTTGAGTCGCTATAGAGCCAAAAATTGCAATTGGTGCAGACTTAAATTTTCAAAAAAGACAGTCAATCAAATTTGATAATAACTTTCGATCGCTTAAAGAGTTTAAATATTCAAAAAAATGGCGAATTTCGCAGATTCCTTGTAAAGTTTTGCTCCCACATTTATTTTAATGCTATAATATGAAAACACTTGCAAAGACTACTGTTTCAAAAGAAAAAGAATTTATCTCTCTTTCCAGAGAATGTTTTCCGAAAATAAAAATCCTGTAAAATTTAAGAAGAAAAACAATATTTTCATATTTTTTTTTAAATTAAATAAACTGCATAGTTTCAAAGGATCCGCAATTATCGCAGAGGTATTCCAAATAACTTCAGATATTTTTTTAAAAAAAGAAACAGCTTCGTTCAGTATGATCTTAAGTAATTGATTTGAATTCATTCCTAAGTGTTTGAATTCCAAATTCCTTCCAATACAACGAAACGTGATTAATGTAGATTGCATTAAAATAAAAAAAGTGTACTTAATGGACTGTATTAATTACATTTACAAGCACCGATGAAAGGAATAACAGATAATGATATAGGCAGAATACCGAAGGAAATCAAGCTCACGCAAGGGGTTTAAAACTACAAATCGATCTCCGGAAGACGATTACCTCCACACTCAGCATTTATTGACAGAAAAAATAAGATATTACATAATTTCTAAATCAACAGTGAATAAGATTTACAATGTATTTACATGGTATAAAATGTGCACGACAGGAATTAAAAAAAAATAACAGTAGTAATTTTCTTGCAGAATTAAGATCCATAATAGGTAAAATGGCATAATACAAAAGTGTCCAAAAACTCGTGAACAAAAATGAAAGGTTAGACAGAAATAACAGCAAATTTACAAGCTATAAAATAATAGCTGTACAATAAGAAAAATTGAAATATTAAGAAATGTAATAAGAAGCTGAAATAATTCAGAGACTTGTTGAGTAATTTTACGAGCCGTAATAATACAGGATTTAAGCTAGAAATACAAGTACAGATTTTCTCACACACCCTAGTAAAATGGCAAGAGGAAACGTAGAGATCAGTATCTCTAACAGAGCCACAGGAACATAAATTTGTATTTTTCAATTTAAAACGAAAAAAAATAAGAAAGGAAAGGACCATGACCAGTTGAGAAGTGAATAATAAAACCAGAATCCGTATAAAAACTCAGATTTGGTCTTGGAACATAGAACTGATCTCGAATACTAGTATTACAATTTGACCACCAGACCTCCCAGTCAGAAATAAGCTTATTTTTTAAAATTATAACTATATAAGACCAAGGGGCAAGTGCATTCATTCCCTCATCATCAGAGACAAGGAGCTTTGTAAATGAATCTGGGGTTTCGTGATAATAATCTCCGACGTGGTCATGAGCCCCGTGTAAGTGGTAAAAATTAGAATAAGTAGCTAATTATTCTTTTTGATATTGATAAAAGCCAATTTATTTCTGGTACTCTGCAGTAGCAATATTGATGCTGAACTGTCAGAATAAATAGAAACTTTGAAGTTATGAGAAATGGCTCACGAAATGGTAAATCAAATTGCGGAAAGCTCTGTCTGGAAAACTTAATTATACGAATTCAGTTTAAACAAGTATACCATATTTAGGACACCCCGTTGGAAGACACGTACTGCAAACCAAGTTTCGGAACCGATCTTTGATCTGTAGATGTAAATGTCCCACTTGGAGAGCCACAAAAATTTAAACTTCGGTCATATGACGAGGACGACACCTAAAAGGCATCTAGCTTCCACACCACGCCGATGGGAGGGCTCTGAGCATTGACTAGATTTAACGTGCATCACCCCATACTATACAGTGGGTATTTAGTGGTATCAAGGCTCGAGCCCACGACTCTACGAAAAATGCCTACCCTCTCGTCCAGCCATGACCATTAGGCTACAACTGCCCCGCAGAGTAAATCAAAATGAGGCGCCGGAACCAGCTATTCGAAATTTAAGGAGAGATCGAAGATCTATCTTGACTTTCCATAGTAAATAAGAATACATCACTGAATAACTAGCTTGGAAGTATATAATGATATTATGTGCGACTCACGCAATCTTCCTGAATGCATGTTTACATCTTTAAATACGAAAGCTCGTCTTATCGTTCTTTCAAAGAGAAAGATAAACAGTAAAAAAAAAAAAAGTACCATATACTTCATGAAATTTTGTTTAAAACTTCGAATATAGTGCGAAAAGTCAAGAAAAATGTTTAAAAACTTATAAGCATTTTAAACCTGTTTGAAAAAGTTCCTTTTTCAAGTTTGGTGACTTTAGTAACTTTTATTTGTTCGTATTTCAATACTATGTATTTGTTCAAATATAACTTGAGTCCAAGTATAGAAAAATATACATATTCTTTTCTTCAACTAGTTCCGAAAATTATATTTTACCCATTACATTCCTTTTACTTAATTGGAAAAGAAATTGAATAATCATTTCTTGATTCTAAGCAAATAAATGTCTCACTCTCCGATAAACATCATGTGACAGTGGTAACCTAGTGGTCATGTTCGCGGTTCGAGCTTTTATGCTACTAAAGACCCGCATTACAGCAGGGGCTGATGCACGTTAAATCTAGCAAGTCCTCTCGTAATCGTTTTGGAGAAGTTAGGATAGGAAGATGCCAGCTCATGTGTCGTCTTCGTAACTGGACTGAGGTTCAAAATTACAAGGTATGCTTATATAATAAATTCCAAGAATGTACAGGCTGAATTTATCTCACGAAATCGTACTTTGTTTACATTGTTTAGACTTTCAAAGTAAGCATTCAAATACAAATGCTTGTTTTAATGTTTTTCAAGGAGAAGCAGGTAGAACACTAACAAAAAATTAGTTTCTTGACATTTTCTAAAAATTATCGCATGTCTTGATAAAAGTTAAGGAAATGTTTGGTGTATATATATATATATATATATATATAAAGAGAGAGAGAGATTCCATAAGCATTTCAACTTATCTCAAAACAATCGTTTTGAAAGAATAAGTAAGAAGGATGAAATAAAAAGAAAGACTAGGTTCCACCGAGATTTGAACTCTGATCACTGGATTCAAAGTCCAGCGTGCTAACCATTACATCATGGAACCACTTCCTATATTTGCACTTCATTTGAAGATTCAAATAACAAATAATTACCATTTTCAAAGACTGGCAGATTTTTTAAGAATACGATGAAGGTATTGACGTTCATGGTATCAAAAGAATTAGATTAATCAATTAACCCTAATCAATCAGAACTATCAAGACTGCTGATCACAATGGTGCAATTTCGAATTCTTTTTAGCGGCACACTTAGAAGGAACTCGAGAAATATTAGAGACGGAACTCGGGATTTTGAGCCTCGACGAGGACGACATCTGAATTGGCACCCAATTCTCAAGACTTTCATGCTTTTCCAACTCGGAGGCAATCATCCTGCACAGATTTAACGTGCATTAGCCGTTTAAATCCCCGACTCGATAGAAACAACGCCACACGACTTCGCTACCAGAACAACTGGGCTACCGTGTCTGTCCGTAATAAAGTGTAACTTGAAACCGTTGAATATATCGAATATAATGAGGAGGCAAATTATTAAGAACATGAGCATTCTCTCATGGGGACATTCTATAATGTATCTGAATTCCTAAAAAATAAAAAATAAAAAGTTTTTTAATTATAACAAATAATCTTGTTTCCCAAAATTTGAAATTTATACGCGTGTGAGTGAAATTTATTCGATGGAAGGATGAGCCAAATCTGATTATGCAGCGCTAAAGAATAACTTCGATGCAAATAAAAAAAAGTAATAAGATTCTGTGAAGAGCCAATTAGTCAATTAAAAACTTTTTCAAGTACTTGAGATTCTAATTAACCAATGATAATTCAGGAGATATATAATAAAAAAAAAAAGCAAAACATGATTTTTTAGAATTAAAAGCGTTCCCCAAAACTTGTTTCTTATATGTCTATCGCTTCCTCTTAAATATAACTTTTAAAAAGAAACTGAAATAAAAGAGAAAAGAAACCAATCATCCTTCCACCGATATTTGCCCTCTGAACACTGAAATGAAAGTCTAACGTACTAACTATTACACAATGTTACAACCTTCGCTCAGTTTTATATTTCGGCTTTCATAGCTAACAACCGTCATGCCACATATTGAATTAATACAACTCGTGTGAGAGATGGTTGCAAATTTTAACAGATTCCTCTCCAACTGCTCAGTATTCACTTTCAAAACCTTCATCGTGCTTGTTTCAATCATCATTAAATTCGAAAATTTTATGCTGCTATCATTAGAGAATAGACAGTGAGCATGTACTAAAAGTTAAAATATGATTGGGTAATATATGGAAATATAATTGTCAAAGAATTTTTGATACATCACTTACTCCGAACAATCGTTAAAGAAAATTGGAAGCAAATGAGGTCTTTCTGCTAAATCAACGTTTAGAAGTGCTGTGGTATAGTTCCGGACTAAAAATACTATTCTTACCCCCACACACACACATACCATTTTGTTTCCTTTTCCAAGAAGTTTAATATCTTTTTTTTTACCTAAAAGATGAAGGTATTTGAAAAAGTCTCTTTAAAAAATTGGATTAAATAATGACGATAAAAATTATTAGAAACTGTGTAAAGGAAAGTGATGATATAGTATAATTCCACAGTTGGTTAGCTCTTGTTTGCGCAAAATATGTTATGTTTATAAAATACGAGTAAATCATACTTCATAAATAGGAGTTGGGTGATACGGTTTGTAAGGAAAATTAAGCTTTTAAATAGTATTTATAAATCTGCATCGATCGTACAATATTACAGAAATAAATACAACTAGGTACTATGAGAAAAATTATATGGGCGCCTTTGGTTAAGAACTAAAAGAAACTGGTGTTTCTGAAAATAATTTAACGTTAAATACTTGAAAATACTGAAAGCCATAAAGTACTAAATTAGGCTCGAATACTCTTTACACTTTAAAAACATTTATCAAGTGTTTTGATATCAATCATAGGTCAAAGAGCAAAAGGGATTGAAAAAACTTCCCAAGATTAATCATTATCTTAATTATCCGATACACGATACTTAAACATACAAGAATGGATTTAAACATACAAGTACCACACAAGTCAAAGAGTTCAATTATTCGGTGAAACTTTTCAGAGATTAATAGTCCGAAAATAAAGAAAAAATATTTCGAAATTGACGATCGCAAAATATTAGAAAATTACAAAACCCTTAATACATATTTTCTTTTGAATTCTTTCACAATTTTCTTTAAAAAAAATAATTTTTAAACACGAAATTAAAGCCAAAGGGGGAAAACAAATAGGATTTCTGCTTTTTCTGCAGATAGTGGTGCTATAAGTTTGTCTTCTCCCCAATATTTAAAATATCATAGCGTTTTAACCTTCTGTAGTAAAAGTTTTGCTTTTTTTTCACACATTTTGCTTTTTTCATATAATTTATTAAAGAAGAGTATTTCTCATATTTTAAATAAAAACTGTTACCGTGCTTAGTTTTTACAGATTCAGACAAAATGTCATAAAACTGTTAGCGCATCATTCATCACTCATTTCCTTTCAATAAAATAAAAAAAAAGTCGAAATATGTTAAGATGTTATATGTTATAAAGAAAACTGTGTCTATTGTAGATCGAAGCCGCTGACTCTCACAACAAGTCGTGGCTTCGAAAAAAAAAATTAACCTTTAAAATATTTATAATTATCTTAGATACTCACTCACTTTGTTTTGAAAATGTTTATTTGATAAATCTACATTTAGAGCATAATATTAATACATATATCATATTATCGACAACAATATTTTGGCTTAAAAAGCATCGTTCACCCAAAAGTGTCAGCTAAATTTTGAAAAATTTCAAAATTTGAGAAATACTTAATTTTAATTATGGTTTGTTTGTTTGTTTTGCTTTGTTTCTTTTTATATGTGTCACTTGGTTTTAAATTGATGTAAGCCTGTGTCATATCATTTAAGTAAATAAATGTGTATCGGAGTTGTGTGGCATATTATCGTGCAGCAGAGCAAGGACAGAAACTATTCAACTTTGTTTTTGACTTTAAAAATTATCTTTTTATGGTTGTTCCGTCCGCCATTGTTTTTAACGATGACTGCGCATATAAAGGTGACTTCCTGTACATAGCTTGTTTAACCCTATAGAAAATAAAATAATAATTCAGTAACATAAAAAATAATTCCAAATAATAAATTGAAAATAGTTTTGGCACTTATATTAAAGCAGAAAAAGTTTTAAAACTTACAAGAAAAACATACAAGTAATTTTTAGATTACAGATAAACTATACAGAAAACCACAATTGATATTTTTATTAATCTAATACAAAGAAAAAATAAAAACAAAACAAATTACAATACAAAACATTTAAGAAGGAGATCAATATTCCAGAAAGAATACTAAACCTATAAATAATGGCAAGAAGATGAAGTTCAACTCATCAATAAGTACGAACAAAGCAAGGAAAACAAATTTTAATTCTGAATACTGATTTTTAACAGATTTGCTTCTTAAACAATAATTTACGTGTACCAAACACTACCAACATGTAAGTATTATAACCCAAAATTGAAATAATTGAAATTCTATAAATTCACAAAAACTAATAATCTTCTAAAAACATTTAAAAGAAGAAATAAAGTAAAATACGTAAAAAGAAACGATATATATCCTCCATTTGTATCTGATGAAAATAGAAAAAGAATAATCAATCTGAACAATAAAACGACCAGATTAAAAATATTAGAAAAACTTACATGAGACGCCTTACGCATAGCAATAACAGTCGCACGAAATCTCCCGCTTATATAAAAATGAGCTTAATCCTTTGAGGGTGGTGGTACATTTTTATACCACATATTTAGCGCGTTACAAATCTACCTAAATTACATTTTTTCCCCACACATTTACCTTCAAATGTTAGCTTACAGTGTTATTTACTTAAATTAGAGAGCACAACCATGTAGAATAATTATAAAAATTATTGCTTTAAATCTATGTTAAGTTAATTATTGCTTTAAATCTAAGTTATCTAGTAAAGTTCCTAATTAGTAGTTGCTTTTACCCTTACAGAAATGTTTCTGAAAGGAATTGAAAAATTTAATTTCATCAGCTAACCATTCTACATGTTTGAAACTTTATGTAAATATTGCTAATTACTCAAAACAAAATAAATAAAGTGTCCGTTTCATACTTCAAACTAAGTGGTATAAAATTTAACGCCGCCCACACAAAGGGTTAGACAGCAACAGATGGAGGCACTAAATTTTTTGAATCAGACTGATATGTGACGATTCACCTTATTACAGTAAAAGATAGAGGTCGTAAATATGTTATAAAGTCCCAGTGAGGCAAAAATCAGACTTATTCTCCGAAGAAAAAAATTTTTAAACAGGAAAAAAAATCATATACAAAGTTTTGCAAAGAACATATTTAGCCACCTAAGGTGCGTTTTATTCATAATTGTATTTAAATTACTTAATTAAATAAAAGAATTAAAAGTAAACGATGAAATACAGAGAAATGGACAATAGTAAACTTTTCCGATATTAAAATTAAAGAAAACGATTAATTATTAAACTGAATATATATCAGCGACATGCAATTAAAATCAAAGCAAACGAAAAATTATTAAATTAAATGTATTTAAGGTAAATGTAATTGAAAATGAAGCAAACGATGAAAAATTGAAAAGTGGTCTGGTACGCCAAAACGCTTCACCTAAAACAATAACCCTTTAAGTGGCTAATAAAAATTTATCAACGCTGTGCGTGCCTACGAAAAGACAACAAACGAAAGCGCAGAGGAGAAAGGATTTCTCGAAACCAAAACTATTGCAAAAAAAACCTAACAAAGCGAAGACGAAGGGAGAGTCTTCGAAGATATCTAAGATGGAACTGGCTGGAGACAGCCGATTAGAGACTTGTTGTTGATGGACATGAGACTTGCAAAAGAAAATTGATCTGTACTGTTACCATGAGATAAAAATAGACGATAAGCTGAGACAATTGAGTGATGACAGTAGGGGTTCATTGCCTTTAGCGGCGGTTGACTTTATCAAAAAATCTTTACAAACTTCGATGCAAATCAATGAAGAAAGGTAAAACAAAAGATACAATACAGCAAAGAGTTACCTGCTTTAAAAGAAAAACAGAGCCCTAAGAGTTAGGTCACCACATGTGAGACTTGAAAGAAAGGGTGATTCCTTCCAAACAGAAAAGATCTGAGAATGCCGCTTCAGCGGTGATTGAAAGGAAAGAAAAATAATTATTTATGCATCCCATAAATACTTCAGAATAAGGAAGGTGGGCAGACTTTCTTTCTTTTTGACACGTCTGTCCATCACATATATGAGAGGGTGTGTTTCGAATGCGAACAATTACCATAGAAGGCTGGTTTTTGAACTCTTACGGATCTACTCTTACTCTTAATTTTATTTAATAAAGCCTTATAATCTAATTTAAATTAATTTTTTAAATATATAAATTTCCAAAAAATATCTAAAAGAATGCCTATAAACGGGGACTTTCGACTGAAAAAAACTTCTTTTGTTTAAAGAGCTCCCTTTTGATGGATCGGAGTTACCTTCAGAAACAAGAAATGAAGAAAATATCTTTACAGTATATGCAATAAGAAATAGGCCTTATTTCTAATAAAACTGTATATACTAAGCTAAGCTGCTACTACTAAATTTGGTTTATTAAGTTACACATTTTCGCACAAATTATCACTATAAGAAATAAAAATACATCATAAAATTCATTTTTTTTTTCAAAAGTGTTTTGTGATCCTGTTTCCCGAATTAACTAAAATAATATACTTTTATATGTAAGTATTTATTATTTCTTCGTATGAATATGATACAACGAACGTACAAATAAGGTATCTTAGAGGGACGACAGTATATTATATATACCGGGTCTTAAAAATAAGGAAATAAATAAAAATTAATTTTACTGCTTGATATTGTGTCCTTGTAACATTATTAATTCATATCAGATAAATTCTAACTTAACTTTAATGTTTTTTTAATTAATGTTTTTTTAATTTAATGTTTAATAATTAGTTTGAAGTATGATAATTAATCACCCCTCGAAGGGTTACAACAGAAATGACGTGCAATTTTTCACTCAAATTGAAAGTATTTTAAGGCAAGGGAAATTTTAAAACTCATAGGGGAAAATTCGCAGTTCATTTCATTTTTTCAAAGGAATGAAGAGGAAATAAACAAAATTTAAAAGTAAAACAAATGATAATTTATAATTATAATGCTTTAAAAACTTATCAAAATTAATGTATTTATCTGGTATTTTACTCACAATTCTAAAATTATGTAAATGGCTTGAAATTATGTTCCTAAAATATTCAGAGTCTTTATGAACGCCCCCATAATGGTACTTACATATTTTAAAGGAAAATATATCCCTTTTATTATGTATATTATTATGAATTTTATCTTCTACTTAAAAAATATCTAAGCAGTTTGATATACACTTCTCAAAAGTGAAGTTGCAACACCAATAAATAATGCACGTAGCTTCATGCAAATTTCAGGAGCGATAGTAGTGAGATGGATATGCAAATGATTAAATTTGAGCACGCGTCTGATCCCTTGGTACTCATATTCAGGCTATAAAGGCCAGCAACTTGACCTTCTCATAAACAGCATCTGAGGTATTACACAGCATTTGCGACTTTCGAAGAAGCGTAGAAAATACCTCAGAGAGATCGGTGAGCACAATGCCATCAGTTAACGACCGGGGAACGTGGCCGTATTATCGAATTCCATGAACTGGGTTTGTCGCTGCGCACAACAGCAACTCGTGTTGGGCACAACGTGAATACCATCCAATGTTGTGTCACGCGGTGGGAAAATCTACGTGCACGCCAAAAGGAAGTGGTGCGCACAGGTGCAAGTCAGAGTGCACAGACCAGCGTATTCGCCAGTTGATTATTTGAGTTCCTTTCTCCTCGGCACGTGACATCCAAAGTCCGTTGCCTCTAGGAGCAGGTGGATCTGTGTACACTCAAACCACACGCAACAAACTGCATGAAATACAGTTACGTGTACAGATACCAGCAACAAGAGTACTGTTGACCACTCAATATAGAGCCAGACGCTTGGCGCGGTATCATAGTCATCGTACCTGGACCATCAAAGGGCATCAGGAATTGTTCAAGGATGAATCTCGTTCCTGTATGTGGAGGAATGATGGTCGTTGACGGGAATGGCGGCGACCCAGAGAAGGCTTCGAACCAACTCATTTCGCCGAGCGTCATACCGATCCAACACCGGACATTTTGGTTTGGTGTGACATAATGTTTGATCACAGGACGCCTCTGGTACACATTGACAGCTATTTAAGAGTGGACCGCTACATCACTCAAGTTGTGGAGCCTATTGTTCTGCTCTTGTTGCAGGGCTTACCCAACACATTATACCAGCAAGACAATGCCAGGCCATCTTTCGCAAGGCGAACTCTTAACATCCTGACTGGATTTGACATCCTTTCCTGGCCGGCAAACTCTCCAGATCTGAATCCCATTGAACACCTGTGGGATTTCATTGGACGTGACATGAACCGAGAACCACTAGCGCAAACCATGGATGATATGTGCACAGCTGTGTTTATATCTTGGAAACTGTTACCTCAAGCAACTATTAATAGACTTATTGATAGAATGACTCACCGGTTAAGGCTTATACAGCTTCCCGAATTGGGCACATTAGATATTTAATAAATTGGTTTATATTGATATTATTTGTCTTTTTTAATCATTTGCATATCCACTCCACTACTATCACTGCTGAAATTTGCATGACGCTACGTGCATTATCTCTAGGTGTTGCAATTTCACTTTTGAAGAGTATATTTATATTAAGATGAGTTCACATTAAATTTAAATATTCTGGATAAAAAGATAAAGATTTAACATATTTGTTACAAATATTTGAAAGAAAATAACATCGTCAATTTATCTTAACATCTTAAAACTATTATAATCAAAAAAAAAAAAATCTGCATAAAAATGTAAGTAAATATCTGCTAAACAATTGCTTGCAGGCCCACTATGCGATTTACTTTCTACATATTAATATACCTTAATATTAAAATATTTCTAATTTCTGGCAGAAAATTTCCCAGTCCAGCTCTGACGAGTTAACAAAGCAAATGTGATCTGGTATTACCATTATGGAATATGATAAGCTTCTTTTTGAATATCGCCGACCTCTTTTCTTTGAATGTGTGATTTAAATCATCTGTTTGCTTACAGCATCTCTTTGAAATGAGCTTTTCAATAGGTTTTTAATGCTAGTAATGAATTGGTCCTTGAACTTTCCACCCTATGCCCAGTATTTTCTTATTCAGACTCAAACTCAATTTAGAGGTAGAGGTAGCAAGTTGACCGTACATTTAGTATGCTCTTTTCTTTTCTATGTTTTCATAGGTAGCCACTTTTCACCTTCAGTTAACATTCGGTTCAATAAGGATTCGTTTTTCTTCTGTATAGCAGAGATGTGAATACGACGACTTTATAAAACAAACGCTTCTCACTGGGCTCAAGAGGCCCCCTATGGGGGGGGGAATATTACTAAATATATGAAAATATAACATTTCCTTTCTCTTTATAAGGGGTCAGATTTCTCTTTATAAGGAGATACCTTACCAGTAGACCTAATCCGATAGAGATAATTTTGACTTTTGATTTAAAATTACTTTGTATAAGAACATTAACACAAAAAGAGGATTACATGAAATATATGGGGGAAATTCTAAAATAAAGAATTTAGTTGTTCCTTAATGCATTATATATATATATATATATATATATATATATATATATATATATATATATATATATATATATCAATCACTTAATTCCTTTCAATAATACTTATAAATACATTGTAATTCTTTCCTTGAATTTGCTAATAAGCAATCGTGTAAAATATTTGAGGCTTTAAAATATTTTTACATTAATTGTATGAAAATTGCTATACTAAACGTAAAAATAACCTTTAAATTATTTAGCAAATTAAACTGATTAACTGTGTCTTTGAAAACTTGGCATGTATTAATTATTACATTAATTATAAGAATATTCTTGTAAAACTTTCAGTGTTACACTCAGTTATCTTAAATTCTTAAACGCGTATGAGAACTGTGGTTACTCTTTCATAATTAATACGTAAAGTCAGTTTTAGTGTAATCCCTAAATTTTCCGCTAGAGGTAAATTCGTTCGGATACAATTCCTCCTCTGCCGATATATTTATTTCAACTTTAATCACGTGATTATTAAGTAAACATTCTGTTATATATTCTATATTCTTATATGTTAACTATTCCTTCTCCAACTCTTAACACTAGTTAATCCATTGATTTGTTAAGAAATTAGAATGGTTAATTGTGGTTTGTTTTAATAATGCCAATTTACTTTAATGGAAACTGAATAAATTGTATTTATATTATAAAGTATTCATTTTATAAGACATTTCTTATATGTTACGAACAACTGTAATATCTTATTGCACATTTTTTTCGAATGTATTTACAAACCTATTTGATGTGTTAAAATCTGTTTTTTTTTTTTTCCTTCAGTTGCGTCGAAATGTTTTTTCCTGTACAGAAAAATCCACAAAAATATGTAAAGATATGTTTTACTGAGAAACTGTTTTCAAAATTATTTACTTAATGAAATAACATTCACACACACGTCAAAAGCTGTGCTATTTGAATTGTTGGAAATATAAATTCTTAGCAATATGTAAATAAAGTATGGTGTAGAAATGTGATATAAAAATGCCATCTAATGTATATTTTGTACATTGATTTCGGTTCATTTTAAATTAAGCGGACAGTTTTGGGCTTGGAAATGCACGTATTTGATACAAGGATTTGGAGGCTGATGTTTTCCCCACCACATTTTTCTACCCCTAGATAGGGGAGGACTCTTGGCCTTGAGTGCCAATGGTGTTTCGAAACCTCGATCAATGGGTACGAAAGGAAGTAGTCCGGTTGCTTTTGTAAAATAGACTAAAAGAGAAACTTCTCTATCGGGTTAGTTATTAAAGCGTTTTAACTTCTTGCGCTGTTATTGAAGATAGCCTCCAAAAGTATATCGCTTCAAAAAAATGTGTAATTTCATTAAAGTAAGAATAAGAAAGACGATTATAAGTCATTTCTAAAATAATCATTTGAAAAGTGATTTTATAATAAGATAATGTCAAGAAATATTCCAAAAACCTAACAGCATTGAAAATTTTACAAACTTCGTTTAAATGAAGTAATATAAGTTTATATAAACTTAAACTGTACTTTACTGTTAAAAATAACTTAGTATGTTACTTATAAATGATAAAATGATAAAATGTTACTTATAAATGATAAAATGATAAAATGTTACTTAAACTGTACTTCAACTGTTTACTGTTAAAAAGGCTGCGTGAAACTTCACCGAGATAAATAAATAAAATTTCCCCTTTCAGAGGTTTTGAATCTTATCACTATGTATTCCTCTAGATTATAATTATGTTATAATCATGTCCAAGATTGTAGTTAATCATCTTAATATCACCAATCCAAATTTGCAAACCGCCATACATAATTACATTCCGAAAAAAAAAACGATCTCTATGCGAATATAATGTATTAAAAGTCTTATAGTGGTTATTCAGGAATTAACGTTGTACAAGTACAAAGACAAAATATCGTAACTTATTACATTGGTTGTACAGGACTATTTTCCATCCAATTATAATTTAATGCGATCTCTATGTTAAAGTATATTTACTTAACCATCTGGTTACCGATCGAAGAGGCAAGTAACACCTGGATGCTTACTAAGTGCTTAAGAATGTTAGAAGTCTCATTGCGTGCAAGCGTAAATTTATGATAAAGTTTGAAATTTAGGGACACCTTGAGAACTTTTGCTCCAGTTTTAAGTTTAATTTTCTCGTAAAGTTTATAAGTATTTGCATAGTTTTATGCTGCATTTTCATATAAATAGGAGATGCTTTGTGAATAAATCTGGCAGATCGCAAAACCACATATTTTGCGGGGAAATGGCGAACTGGATGTTAGCGACACTTGTTTATATACCGATTTATTTTGTTTTTATTTCCCTGCAATACGTTATATTTCACTTAAGGTTTACTTACTTTAATAGCTTATCATGCGTCTTATGTTTATTTATATCTTATTATCATCAACTTAGTTAGTTTATGGTTCTTTTTAATATTTTATCATTCGCTATAATTTTAATAACTGAAAACTTATTTTGTTTCCCCTGTTGAATCATCGGTTTCATTACATATATATTTTGATGTTAAGTTAGTAACTTTCTTTTTTTTTTTACTCAAGTGTGTTCATTTTTTGTAGGTTATTAAAGAACACTAAAAAACTAGTAAAAACGCATCTCAGGGAACATTTTTTTTTTTTTTTTCATTTAAAGGAATTGAAAAATGATTTTTTTTTTCAAATATTCAGAAGTTAATAAAAGCTTTTTACTAATAACACTCTTTATATATTTTACGTAAATGATTAAACTAATTATGAGATTTTAACTAAAAACTACTTCATTTAGAATTGAAGTTTTGGAGCTGCATTTATTGGAGCCTGGTTACATAAGTTTTCTCAAAAAAAAAAAAGAAAGAAAGAAAGAAATCTAGTAATTTCTTATAAGACTTAGCAACACTTATAACGAATTAGTGATCCCCTTTCGAAAAGTCCTTAAACCTTAAGAAAATATCAAAATCGTTCGAGCCACTTTAACGAAATAAGTGTCCACTAAATTTATTCCAAAAATACTCACAAAACTCATTAAAACAACGTAATTTTGAGAATTTTCTTTCTTATATAGGTAATTGAAAAGATCTCTCTTTTTTCAAAGAGAATACTAAGATAAATATTGAATTTTATTTTCCTAACTAAAGAATTCAAGAGTATTACGTCCTATTGTAAAATTATTGAATGGATAATTGCATATTTCTAGGTGCAGAACTATATACCAAAAATTATGTGTTGTTATAGGTTACAGTTTTTCTTTAATCTTCAGTTTGGATAACACGTAATTTTCGGTTTGAAACGCATAAAAATAGATAAAATGTACTAGTGCCTTTGTGCAATTTCTTTCTCTTTAATATGATTTTACAAATAAAAATTACTACTTGTTTGAATTAATAATATATAAGATTTCAAATTCTGATTTTTTGCTTAATTAAATGTATTCCTGTGAATTAATTTTTAAGTTCATATCTATTAATTTTTGCTGCTTCATTTCCACTCTAATAAACAGAAAATGAAATATAAAAATTACAAATATGTCAAGAAAAAAAAATTGTTATAAGATAGAACGTGCAAATGCCTCTCAATCCAACACATGAATATTAAATGTTTGTGATCAATGCATAAATTGATGAGGCCTCTTAGCATCACACTTCAGCATTCGTATCGCATGCAAAAAATGAAAATTTTCATTTCTGGCGCATTACTGTGGCGGCTTCATACTTCATTTTTGACGCCATTTTGAAAGCAGAGCTGTAAGGAGATTTGAAGAAAATGAGCAAACGATCTTTTCTCCACTCACTTAAGTTTTAAATTTGTAAATGTTAAGTTTGAAATAAATGAATAGTTTTTTGCCTCTCAAAAAAAAAACCAAAAGTAAATATTAGGAAAAAATCGTTTGCTTAAATGATTATGGAAGAGATTTGCTCCTGCGCGATGGGCAACAAAAACATGATTATGATGTGTTGTTCCATAAATTATTCAATCGGTCTACTGTTGTAATGATTGAAGATGTTTCTGTTTGCATTAAAATAAGTATTATTTAAAATCTCTAATATTTGAAGTTTCTTTTACGTGGAGTGTAGTCCGTTTTTGGTGTGGCTAATTAATATAATGGAACAGTTTTGTGAAGCTAAAGTGAAATGTTTAATGTAACAGCTCTCTGGAACGACAGAAAAGTTGCTTGCGTCCCGCACACCTTCTGAAAGGAAATTATGGGGAATTGACTTTTTTATCGACACACTCCTTCCCCATATTACCACCGTTCAAATTTTATACAATTTGTTCACTCTGAAAGAACCAATATGGGCTCGTGAATTTAAGTCGAGATTTTAGAGTATGTAGTTTACCTAAAGGAATCTTTAGATTGGGGAGATGGCGTTATTTTTTTTCAAAGTTTGACTAATCAATCAGAACACGGCACTTAAAAGGCTTAGACGTAGTGAAATGAAAGAAGGTGACAGCAATTCGTTTTTCACAGCATTTTAAGTGCCTCAACATATTGATCCAACATGTAGCTAGTAAAATCAAAGAACTATTGACTTGTGACTGGGTAAACGAGGCAGAACCCCAGGCGCCTTTACCCTATTACTACTCACCTATAAGTACTGATTTCGCATGAAATATCCACAAGGTATTTTAACCCAGGAATCATGGCTAATACCTCAGATGAGTCAGTAATGGAATCTTATGTAAGTCAATGATTATTCCAATGGAAACTTAGTTATTCCAGGAATATTTCCTGGAATAACAGAGTTTTCCACAAAAATTTTCGTTTCAATTTGGGTCATAATAAGCAAATACGACCTACCTCGAGACATTCAAGACAGCAGGGGAATATTAATATCACTTGTGACGTAATCCTATTTCCCGACTCATCTGTCCTTAAATGTTGTTAAAATCACAAATCTAAATTTCAACTTAAATTCAAGTACAGATAAAGTTATTAAAATAATCATACTTCAAAATAGCTGTTTTTAATTATATAATAAGAGTAATGCTCTCAACTAGTTCCTGTGCCGTGAGTACTAACAACTTCTAAAATATATCAAAGAATATGCTTACCGTAATATGATGCGATTAGCCTCTCCGAATAGAAGATCAACCATGCAGTGTTGGGTCCTGGTCTCAACATATCAAGTAGACAGGCGAGAAAACTCCCACGCACTAGCATTCTTCAACCACGTCTTCTGGGACTTTTACATGCGTTTTAAATGACATCTAAAATTTTTACGAAGAAATTTCAAGGATATCTATTATTATACCATTTATTTTATTTATATTGAACTACGAGAATACTTGAATGCAAAGAAAAATTGCAAAAGGTAACTAAAGATTTAATTTAATGCGTGATATGTTACATTAATTTCATAGTATAATACTATGTTGGATTCCGAAATATCCAAAACTCGAGTGACTTGGAATTCAATCAAAAAATCCAAGCAAATTTTTTTCGTATATGAATTCATAGGAGGGGCCTGAAAGTAGGAGTGAAATAAAATTGATGTGCTCCCTCCCAAAGATGATAGGCAGCAGGTACTCTAGAAACAATGTAATTGAATATTTCAGAAGTGGAAAACCATGGGTATGAGACACATTTTAAAATAAAAAAGAGATTTTAGGGAATCAATGGCAGAATTTGGTATGTGGTTTGAAGGATATAAAAATGAGTGAGATACCAATCACTCCAGTTTATTGGGATCGAAGGAAATGGAGGCAACATTGATACTGAAGGAAACAGCATAATCATAGTGACTTCTTAATATCAATTGTATTACGAAAAAATACCAAATACCAGCATGCTAGTAAACTAGTAAGGAATACAATTTTTAAAATAGAAGCATTAATGAAATAAAAGAAGACATGCCTTCCGGACTTAAGGTAAATAAGAAAGGTGAAAAAAAAAGAGTCTTATGGAAGTCAACGGGTTACGAGATGTCCAGAATTACTGTTATGCTTACTGATACTGCTGATGGACAAAATCTTCGACCTTATGTTTTATTGGAACGTAAAACAATGCCAAAGAAAGCTGTATATTGGAGTTATATTTCGGGTACAAGAGAAAGTTTGGATTTCAAAGGAATTGGCATTAGACTGGGTTGAATGCGGAATTTTAAAGAACGACCAGGTTCTTTAAGAAACACTCATTCCATGTTAGTCCTTGATGGATTTCGAAGTCACATTACGTTAAATGTTAAGAAAAAAATATTGAAACACTTAATTCCTATATACTAATAATACCGAGTGGTACGACATCTCAGGTGCAAATCTTGAATGTGGTAGTTAATAAACCATTTAAAGATAACTTACGAAAAGAACATAACAGTTGACTATTAGTGGGAGATCATAATAAATAATAAAAATCTATTTTCTATAAAATAAAAAACCTTTATCACTCTTTTAAAAGAATGGGATTGCAACCGCCTTTCAGTTTAGTTTTTATTAACGTCGCACGAGAAGCAACGCGAGGTCTATTGGCGACGGACCTCGCAGTTTTGAACTTCAGTCAAGTGACGAGAACGACATCTGAACTGGCACACACACCTTTCTTAACTTCCACACCACGCCAATGAAAGGAACTTTGGGCCCCGGATACAGGGGGGGTCCTTAGTGGCATCAAGGCTCGAACCCGCGACTGAAAGAAAACCGCCAACCACGAATCCGAAGCCATGACACTAGGTTACCGTGGCCACGACCGCCTTTCAGAAGATCGAACTTTGATCTGTTAAAGGTTTCTAGAAATGCGTCATTTTCAGTAATTTAGATGGTTCTGAAAATGACATTTTGGGAGGGATTTAACGCGTGAACGAATATACTGGCGATACTAATGGGATATCAAAGAGATCTGATTCTGAAAATAGTTCAAATTCTAAATAAACATTTTCTTTTTGTATTTACTTCTTCTTGTTACTTTCCTAATAGTACCTAATTTATTTTACTTTAATTAATTTTATTGCCATGAATGTAACCTGTGCTATTAATTATTTTAAATAAATACTTATCTGACTGAATTATATTTTTTATTAATTCTTTTACATAAAAACTGAATGGATTCCATTAAGTTCCTCGTTTCGTTTTTTAATCCTCTATATCAAAAATTTTGGTGTCGCATTAAATTCGGTGACGCGTTACAATGGGGTAGTATGGTATATGTAACAGAAATAGTTATCTCTCATAAGAGCACATGCTGAGCCTAAGAAATTAACTTTGAGTAATTTAGCAACAAATTAATTTTTTTCTGTACTTTTATTTGGAATTAAGCAAATTTTCTTTTTTTTAAATTTAGAATAAGTCAAGTATAATTATTATTAATACAGCCTTTTCAGCTCAAACTTACGAATATTCAGCAAGGACATAGCAATTGGTCCTCTTAAACTCCCTTGAATTAATCTTAGACCAAAAATGACTCCTCCGTTCTCTGTAATGCCCACTTGCGGAAGTTACTGTCCTCTTTGGGAAAGATTGCAGTAGATCTTTAAAGACATTTTATTACAATATCTGTTTATATCAATTAAAGTCTATAATAAAATTCATAATTGTTAATCGCTGCTATAGGGTACAGTTTTAATCGTGGGAAAATTCCCATTGGAAAATAATGCATTGAGAACAATAGCAAAGGTATATGTGTAGGAAATATATTGGATTGAATATTTTCTATTATTTTACTAAAATACAAAATGAGCGACATAATTTGAAGTATATTTGCAACTCTTATATTTCTGTTGATTTTACATATATGCATTATTGTCGCCTTGGAAGTTTTTGGAAAAAAACCAACAAAATTAATCTGAGACATAAAACTAATTTTAATTAAAATTTGAAATCACAAACCATTGTTTATATTGTCCTTTTGGAGTCCCGAATTTTTTGATGTTATAGTTAAACTTAATGCTTTAAGAGAAATTTGTTTTATTTCTATTAAACATGAAATAGAAAAATGAAAAACCGTGCGAAAATATTATGGCGAAGATATGTAAACGAAACTTAAAATGTTCTTTTAATAAACGTATCGGCAATCTAAAGGAATTATTATGTTTCTAGAAATAAAACATGATAAATATTTTTATAACTCTTGATGCTCAAAATTTAACTACCTTTAGTTTTGCCTTTTAACATATTTTACATCCAGTAATAAAGATCACAAATAAAGAGCTAATTAAATATAGTTTAAAGTTAATTAATACTTTTGGAAATTTCAGCATTCTCCAGAATTTTCGCTTATGAATAAAAACACTGCTCAGCAGTTATTCAATAAATTAACTTACCTTTCTCAATACTCAGTCTTTCAGCATTTCTTAAGACTCTTGGGAAATTCAGACTCATTATTTATTTAAATCATTAAAATTCCTTTAAGAGAGAGGCAAAGTTTAATTACTTTAATACCAAAAAATTCATTAAAAAAGAATGATTTTAATTAATGAAGCTATTTAACAAGCTTAAAAGGAAATCACAACTAGTAAATATTTATTGATGAAAATCTCCGAACTTTTAAATTTTTCTTGTACTGGAATGTCAAGTATATCACTTGAAAGTGATAAAAATAAAAGTTATTCCATGAATTCTAATCATTCTTCAGAATTCAGAATCTCGTTTCCACTTTAAATGCTCTGCATCATTTAGTGCGAATAAGTCTTCATGATTTTTTTAAAAAAATATTTTACGTGAAAGAATTTGATTAATTCAAAGAAGCAATCTGTTTTATTTATTTTGTGTTTCCGGAATCGTTTCAAATTTACAGTGATTTATTTCAGTAGTAAGAAAAGCACATATCTTAAACAATTGTTAAATCGATTTGTTAATAATGTAAAAGGTAAGATTTATGGCTAAGATCCGGAATAAAATCACAAATTTAACAGCCCCAATTTTAAAGTAAGAGTTTTAATTTCTTATGAAGACTAAGATAATTTCATTTATTACAGCGTTTCTATGCCTGTGATAGGTGTACCAAAGCGATACATTGGAGGTCGTTAGGAGAAAATAGTTATGGTCGTTAGGAAAGAAAATAACAATGATGCTTATGCGGCTAATAAAAAACGAAACAAACTCTAAAATATTAAAAAAAGAAAGAAAAATTTAAAAAGTGAATAGAGGTTTTTATTACAATTTTAGAGTCCATTCCAGGAAAAAGAGAAATTACTGAAGCTCTCACTCTGCTGAATCTCTGGGCCGCGGTAGCCTAGTGGTAAAGGTCGTGGACTAGCGGTCGGCTGTTTTCGTTCAGTCGTGGGTTCGATCCTTGGCCGTTAAAGACCCGCCGTGTAGCCGGGGCTGATGCACGTTAAATCTGTTCGGGGCCCAAAGTCCTCCCGTTGGTGTGGTGTGGATGTTAGGAGAGGGGGTGCCAGCTCAGGTATCGTCCTCGTCACTTGACCGTGGTTCAAAATTACAAAGTCCGTCGCCAATAGCCCTCGTGTTGCTTCTAATGCGACGTTAATAAAAACTAAACTAAAAAAAAATCTGCTGAATCTCTTCAATGGAGGAATGAAACCTAAGGAAGTTTTTGGGGTCTCGATTTTTGGGAATGAAGTTTCGAAAAATATCAGATTATATTTGTTACCGTTTGTAAAATTGTGACGTGAAGCTATTCCCGATTTTCTCTTCATTGACCTTGGGGGCTTTAATTGAGATTGATTGCATGAAATAAACAATTTCTTTCCAACCAAAATGAAACTTGATTATGTTCATTAGAGGCAGGTAGAAATAAAGTGAAATGAGGAATATATGACGCTTTATAAGCAGAACAAAGTCTAGTGGATAGAGGCCTAGTGGGACTAGTGCTGAGTGTATGCCTTACAGGCGGTAGATGATATCAAGAGTTGCTACGGGCGATAACTGTCGCAGTGGATTCGAGAAATCAAGTCAGCCTCAACAGGAGAGATATTGGTAAGAGAGTATTAGTTCAGTATAAGTTAAACAAACGAATCTATCTAAGGGGTTACCTAGGAGAGCAAATATCCCTCGGACATTATACTACAAAGCTGACAAATAAATAATTGGGTGAGACTTGACTAGTGTGTCCTTTTGTATGTTATTGACTTTTAGTTTTATTACTTTTTGACTGAATTATGGCTCAAGATTCGGGTAGAAGTGCATCGCCACAAAATTAGTGCTGTTCTTGCATATTTTCATAAAAAAAATTAAAGCAAATGAAACGCAGCTTTCGATTTCAAACCGTTTGAAAATTATACGAACACATAGAACGCGGATCGGCCTTCTAGCTCGGGTTGGAAAACTATTGTAAGACTTTGCGATAAGTTGAAGTCATTCTGATAGGTGATTCATTGCCAGTCTTCTGATTGGTTGTTGCTTGAGTGCTGGAAAGCGTGGGTGCTGGCCGGAGAAAGGAGTTGTAGGATGAGCGCTGAGAGACTGTTTTGCTATTGGTCTTCATCTAGAGGAGGGGATTTGTTCCATTGGCCGTACTGGGTCGATTGTTAAATGTGGTGGGTATGCTTTAGTTTAAGTGGTCCTTTGGATTTGAGATTGTATTTACCCCTTTACAACGTAGTTTTTTTTCATATATTTTGTAAATATGTGCTGTCTAAAATAATCCACAATTATTTTTTTACAATTTTTACATTAATTTGTTGCTTACTTCAAGAATAAAGAAACTATGTAATGAAGAGTGAGTGTGGAATATAATGGCTCAAAAACCAGGTATGGCTTTGCCGCCTCAAACAAGATGAAGGGTTGGTTAGTTTAATGAATGGTAGTGAATCCTTTTGGGATATATTATGCCAAACATAATGTAATGAAGAAATAGTTCATTTATTCAACTCTTCTTTCTTGAGAAAATTTTCAGAATCTGAAATGAGTTAAATAGAATGTGGGGGAAGAGAGATACTTGGAGGATACTTGGTCCGGGATTCGAAGAAGGAACCGAACCAGATAGTGTTAAGTGGATTGAAAAATGTTGAAAACTGTCGAACCAATCCTTGCAAAGGAAAGAAAATTTACGAATATAATAGACAATCAATAAAATAATAATTTATGTGAAATGATAGATATTTACTGAAAAAAACTAAGATAATTTAAAATATTTACTTGAAAAAAAAATTGCTATCCATAATGAAACTTTCGGCACTTCATTGCTATATAAGCATACTGCAAAGTACAATTACGCCGAGGTAGTACGAACGTGAAATCAAGAAATAAAAGTAAATAACACACCAATAAATAATATAATATTTGCATATTTCATATGAATATTCTTAATAAACTTTATTATTATATCATGCTCTACATAATGTTGCTGTTTTTCTTACTGCGAACGAACAAATTTTCATCGATCTCAACAGTCTCTTAGGAGCCATTTACGCGTTCATTAAATCTTTGCTTCAGATGTAGCTTTTTCAGAGACATTTATCTCGTGTAAGTCTTCAGATTAATTCTTGCAATTTCGGACAGATTGAATATCTTGTCACACCATTTGATGGTACAAAATTTTAAACAATTATCTAAATTCTTTTTCGAGACATCTTTATTAAGATATTGTAAAATACGAAAAATTCTGTTTTCGAGAAAACCACTTTTAAAGATTTAAAGTCAAAAGCATAACAAATTGCATTTTCAAAAGGAACTAAAATTCTTAAATATCAAAAGAATAAAATGTTTTATACATACCAACGTTGTATATTTTAGTTGTTTTCATTTTTTACATCAATTTTATATTTTGCAATAAATCTTTTTTACATTTAAATACGTATTTTTGTTGAAACAAACATTTCATATTTAAAAACACCCCAAAAAATTTGTTGTATTAAATGTAATAATTTCTGACATATGAAAACTAATGTTTATTTCTCTTTAATAATTTAAAACTAAAGAAATATATACCATTCAATATACATTTTTGGCATTTTACTAATACATATTTATGGAAAACCGTTTTAAAAATATTATTTATCATTAAGGGAAAAAGAAACTTCATTGAAATCACACATACAGAGATTGACTTTAAAACCCTCCAGTTGAACTAGAAATATACTACATATTTTTCCATCTTTAGTGCATCTGGTTATCCACGCTGTTCTTGTTTTTTTCTGAGACAATTTTACAGTCGCAAAAGAATGTTTGACAGAGGTTGAAATACTTTGCTTATCGTAATTTACAAACTTATGTGCAAGACTTTCAGGAAGGTAAATGTTTGCAATTTCAATAAAAGGCAACAAACCAATATACGCTGGATTTATAAGAATTGCACACCTAATAATAACACACATACATTTAAGACTAATAAATGTATATTTGGATAAAATATTCCATGAGAGATTATTGTAGCTTTCATTGTAATTTTGTGTCTTGCCATAGATACATTTTATTAGTAAAAGTTTCAGTATGCAATTTTAAATACGTTTTCTTTATCAAATATTGATAATTTAATTTGGTAATCCAAAGGTGATTTCTTTAAGAGGACTTCTTGTAGATTCCAAACTTTAGAAACGAAACCAACTTTCAGTGTCTTTGGGGCATTGCCCGTACAAAGGATTGATCTTGTCGGATCCGTGATAAAATGCAGCAGTAACATCTCTCATGTTTTGAAGATTACTGACAATGCTGCGTATGGAAATTGCCATAATAATTTTTGATTTCATCAATTTGCAATTTAATTTACCTTTGCCTACCAGACCTTTTGTTGTTTTCATAAACTGTCGTAACCACTTATTTATACTCTTCAGTTCACTTAAATTGGTAGAATAAATAAATTCAAGCGAGTATTATTTTAATTTCATAAAATCAATAAATCAATCAAATGTAGTTTGGGGATTAAATACACTATTGTTAAAAAGGATTATTACGCCATATTGGATGATACTTTAAGAATAACACTTATGCTTAAGAAGATGAAGATTCATACCTCTTTATGACTTAAAATTATTTATTAATTTGTATAAATAGGTGTAATATTGTTTTAATGGATTATATTAATTTACTTTAATTTAAATGATTTTTTATTTTGATTATTCTTTCTTTTTTTTATTTCTTTGGTTGAATTGTGATCTTTAAAAGGTACTTCTATTTGTTTCTGGCTTTATACCATTTTGCTACAAAGTAATGGCCTTTAGTGTCATGATTGGATCCTTATTACTAGTATAAAAAAGCACTTTCCTCAGTTCTAGACCTAAGATAGAATTAAAACTACATTATCTTTGATTTTGAAGTTCTTTTTTCTTGAAGACCTTATAGATTTTGGTAATGTATTGATATTTTGAGCTATGTTGAAATTTTTTTAAATTACCGGTTTCATTCTTTGACTTTTAATTATTCAGATGTTTAATATGTATTTTTAAATATTCTCTAATATTGCATTCTCAGCTGTTCAAAATTTTTTTGTATTATAATACTTTATATGCCTTACATTTTAGGCTAATGTTTCTTAAGTTTCTTAAGTTTTTATTATTTAATTTTATTATATATGATTTAATTTTGTAATATTTGTAAATAGCTAGTTTTAATAGTAATTTTAATTTAGGCTTTTTGTTAAACATATTCGGTGATTTATTAAGAATTGATAAAAGATGTTAATAATTATATTGCGTGTATGTGTATTTGTGATGAAATAAACCACGTAATTCCTTCCTTTTCTTCTTGTTAACAATTTTTTTTTTCTTTTTCAACATATCCTATTTCAACACACAACTAAATTTACCAATTAACTTTCATGCGCTCATAAATTACAGCTGTCACCTTCGCTTTGACACCCAATCATGATTCCGGGATCTCGTGAATAGATTCCCCGCAGTAACTGTTGGTTGCTCTTACTTTACTCCTTATTTTTTTCTCTCACTAGCTGCTTGTCATGTGAAAGTTCCCTTTTACACTATTTTGTGATATCTCTCCACCATATAATACCTTTTTATTTAAAAATTTATTAAAACTGGAAACCTAAAACACTATAATATTAAATGAAAAAAATCCGTAAATTATCAAATTAAAACCTAATAACCAAATTAAAAATGTTATCTCAAGTTTAAAAAAAACGTGCAAAATATTATCAAAGAAAAGAGCCATAAATTTACTGAAACACTATTATACTGAGTGTTTCAAAATTCATGGACATAAATTTAAGGAGTGATAGAAATAATCTATACAAGCAATGTTCAGCTTACAATGCATTGGCGGAGAGCAAGCGGTGAACTGTTAGATGGTGTTGTAAAAGCATAGCCTTCTTCTGATTACAGTGCGTCTCCCTACCTCCTAATATTCCCAGAAGAAATTATGTTTTAAAAAACCTCGGGGTTTAGGCTTTCCATTACAGCGCCGTCTAGTGGTTCACCGCTTGCTCTCCGTCTATGCATTGTATGGTGAAAATTGCTTGCTTAAATATTTTCTATCATCCCTAAAATTTTTGCCCACGAGTTTCGAAATACACTGTATACATAATACTATTAACTCAACACAAGCATAGACCATTAATTAAATATTACAAGCAATTTAAATGAAAATCTTCTTTAAAAAGCATAGCGAAAATAAAGGGAAAAGATGAATATAAAAACAATAATGGAGATTTAAATACTGACCTAAATCTGGAATTGGAAAAGTGTGCTTTAACTAGTTTCCTGAATCCAACCCTCACACATAATCAGTAATTACATTATCATTAATGACGTAGAACAAAATTAATAACAAAAATTTTAAGCGATCAGTTCAAAGTATAAAAAGGAAATAATGAAAGTGATACACATTTCAAATAATGTAAATAAAATTAAACTTCAAAATAATCTATACCCACTAATAAGAATATATAAAAACTATTTTTTTAAACTAAAAGACTATAATTTTTACCTTTATACCAAATTTGTTGTTCGTAAATGTATGTATATATATATACTTAATTTTCGTAAAGAACAATTTTTTTTTCTTTTGACTTCTTAATAATATTTCCGAGGTAAATATCATGCAAACAGAAATGTCAATTAAAAGAGGCATTAAGCCATAGATGTTGAAAAAATAAAAATTAGCTTTCTGATACAATAAAAGTGTGTGTATTTCTAAAATTATAAAAGAAAAAAATAAATTTTTGATAAATGTTATAACACAGCAAACTGTTATATAATAAACTTTCACGGTTCTGATAGATGATTTGTTACGTGTCAATATGCGCAACACTCTTTTAGTTAGATTATTGCTGAAAAATAGCTTTACGTTTTAGATATTCGATTAATTTGAATCGATTTTAAAAGTTTTGATGTGCTATAACTTTATTTTCCAACTATGCTACAACTCACTTAGCCCTTCTTAAACTTTTCAGGTACTTAGTTATTAAAGATTTTATCTATTAGGTTTTTAATATTCAGGGATATTCAAAAAGAATCATCCGATTTAAAAATTCTATAATTTCATAAATAAAACGATGCAGTATGATAAGTAATACAAGTAAGCAAAAAGAAAATATGGAAATCTTTTTTACAAGTGTTCGATATCTTTCTTTAGATACATGTATAATGTCAATTTGATATGTATATTCCTGCCAAATATGTTGTAAAATGTCAGTAGTAAGGAAGTAGTAATGAATGCACTTTTTCTTTAACTAAACCCCAAAGGAAGAAATTGCTGGGCCATTTCAGGTGACTTATGTAACCAGATGTGTAACATCAAGTCATCTGGTCCACTGCGAGCGATCCAACTGTGAGGTAGTTCTAAGAAAGCTTCTAAAATAGTTTTCTCCAAATAGCTTCACTAAGAACACATGAGGGCCATCTATTGTTCCCAATATTAACTTTCACAATTTTCCTTTATATTCATGTATCATTTATCATTATCTGTCGCTCATTTACGCAAATATGGAGTTTTGAAATCAGGTAAAACATTTTGAAAAACCCTGTATTTTGATCTTAAATGACGAATGTTATGCATTTATTATCTATAACACAATCTCTAGTTTAGTTTAGTTTAGTTTAGTTTTTTTATTAACGTTGCACTAGAAGCAACACGATTGCTATTGGCGATGGATCTCGTAATTTTGAACCACGGTCAAGTGACGAGGACGACACCTGAGCTGGCACCCCTCTCGCACAATCTCTAAAAGCAGTTTACAGAATGTTATTGTTGCCAATCATTTCATATTAGCCAAAGGGATAAAAATTAAATAAAAATCAAGACATGTATATAATTTTCAGAACAAATTATTCCTACAAAAGTTATTATTATCCATAATGGACATCACAGTTTTTATCTAACATTCGAATGATGAATTCAGAAACAGCATTGTTACTTCATTCACAGACACAATCGGAAGATTAATAAACTTTTTATAGTTAAATAGCTTTTAATAGTTATTTATACTAAGGATAATATCATAAATAAAAAATTATATTTTCCTTATTAAGAAATTCCTTATTAAGGATTTATTCTTGATTAAGTAATAAAAGGATTTTCATATAAAATTATACAAAAAAAACATTTTATTCTTCTAAATTTCTCACAGTCTAACCAAAAGAAAATATTTCTATCAAATCACGAAGAGAATCCAATAACCTCTCATCTAATATCTCTCAGTTTGCTTTCTAGTATTAATATTTCCAAACTTACCTCGATCTTCTAAATCGGTTGAGTAAACATTGCGTTAGACAGTTGTTTCGAGAAAATATTTGCTGTAAGACAGATACTTCCCTCCCCCAAACAATCAACTTCTAATGCCCCGTCAAAACTTTCTTCTCCTACCATTATAAATTTTATATTTAATAATCACTAATAAATAATCCGATGAATATAAAGTCACACTGTGATAATAACCAAGTTATTTTATTCAGTTCTATGAATAATGAACAGTTATTTAGTAAGTTTTTTTACAAGAACGATTTTAAACATTTTATACATTTGAAGAATACAAAAAGAAAAAAATATGATCGGTACATCCATTTTGCGTACAGAAATTTACTTATGTACTTGATGTATGCATACATATAAGTTGGACCCTTCAAATTACAATTTTGAAAAATAAATTACATATCTA
>BMAW01034621.1:15399-37210 GCA_019974015.1 Nephila pilipes | reverse complement strand
CTTTATGTTGATAAAATTTTAATTTCTTTTAATAGATGTCTCCTAAGTCTTACAAAGATTTTCGGATAATTATTTTCGTACTTTAAATTTATTCAAGTATTGTTTTAAGTACTAATTTCAGATTTCCTATGAAATACAAAATGTGCACTAATGAAGTCATCTAGTTATTAAATAAGTACCATTTGCCTTTCATTATTTAAGCCCTTAGATATCTGAAAGTTTAATTAAATAGTCAATAATTTCACAAATTCAATTGAAGAGACATCATAAATCAACAACAACACAATTTACTTAACTATCTGCACAGAATATTTAAGGACGCTCTCTCTCGAATTCTTCTTAACTTCCTTTAATCCTAGCTAATAAAGTCTAAGTTTGCAACTCACTCGCACCAATACATTCACTTCTTGAAAATAGCGGATTCAACTCATATTATTCTAACCATGAGTCATTTCTAAGCAATTTTACCACAAAAAATTAATTACAATTACCCCAATTGAATTTACAAACATCTATCACCCTGTCGTTATTATGTCTACATTCTCATTCTTTTCATTTCTATTTCGCTTATATATCACAATAATTGGTCTAATTAATTACACTTTTTATACTCATCTAATTTACCTAATCACGTTTTATTTGGTTTGCAAGGAGTTAAAATTTTTGGTATTTTTCCAATAACAAAACGAAAACGTGAGTAGCCTAACACCACAAATGTGAAAGTAATAATATAGAAATGAAATAATATCTTTCACAATAAATGAGAGAAGTAACATTGCCGCATGGCTATCAATTTTTTTTCTGCACCTTATGTAAATTATCCTAATTCAATATATTTGAAAAAACTTTCATTATCGTTAACACATAATATATAATACCCATGTTCCTTTTTACCTTTAAGCAACTATATAACTATAATGGTGGAAAGGTATTGTTAAGGTATATCTGCCTACATTCGGAGTACTTTTTTTTCCAAAAAAAAATTGTGAAACAATTATGCTTTTAGTTACAATGGTCTATAAAATTGTAAATTCAAAAGTCATTTTAATGAACTTTTTTTTAATTTTTCAAATTTTGCCCATATTTGTTTAAAATTTAGTAAAAATTGGCATTTACTCTAAAATTCATGTAACAAATTATAATTAATATCTTCCACTTTTTGTTTCAACACTATATTCAATATACATATATCTCTGCGTTGTGAAGCAGAATAAATGTATTTAGCTCTTAAACTTACTGAGTTATTCCAAAATTTATAAACACAACATGATTTTACAATATATATATATTTATATACTTAAAAGAAATTTTTGAGGTTCATAATTTACCTAAAGGTGTACAGAATATTGTGGCAAAATTTCATTTGAATACATAAAATGCTTTTTAAGAAATGGGAATTTTCGTAGTCAAATAATAAATAAGTAAATAAATAAAATCGCAGTTTTCTACAAAATGCCGATAAAGATTTTAATGCTTCTTAAGAAATTATATACTTACATTAATGGATTAACTAATTACCCTAAAAATGCAAACTAATTTTGAAATCGTAAATATGTGGGATTTAATAAAAAGTAATAAAGAAACTTTTGAAAACTTTCACGAAAATGGTGATTTTTGGGTAGGCACATATCTTAAGAAATGTTTTAGAGTGGTGTGCCTGAATAAGATAAATATCATTTTCATCATTTGAAAATGAATATAATACTTATCATTTCATGTTTAAATTCAAATTTGCACGGATAATACTTAAAGTAATTGCTTTCTTTCCTTAAATTAAAATAGTTTTTCAAAATAATAAGTTAGAAAATCTCTTTCTCTCTATATAATTATTTAAATCTCAAAAAAATAAATTTATGAAATCATCAGTAATGCTTCTCTCTTGCTTGAATGCTTGAATAATTTTAGAGATATTTTGAAAATTGAGATAAGTACGGGGTTTTATCTCTCATGGTAATAATTTTAATGCTTAAAACTAATAGATAAATAAGTACTTAGAATTCTAATTGGAATGATCCTGGTAATCAAATTAAAACACTAGAAAATATAAATTGTAGATGAAGTTAATATTTAATTTGTATAAAGATTATAATAATTTAGGAATAAAATTGTACGAAAATTCTTTCTTGACTTTTTACACATACAGAATGTGAAACTAATAATTAAAATATTCCATACATTCTAATATTTTAAGTTCAATGCAAAAACTGCTCTTTTCTTATTCGTCCTAATGTACCAAATTATTTCATAAAATTTTATATCGACTGATTATTAACATCGAGCTAAAAAGCAATACGAGGGCTATTATCGACGAACCTCATAAGTTTGAATTTCAGTCAAATGACGAGGACTATTTCTGAGCTGGCACCTCCTTCTTCAAACTTACACACCAAGTTAACGGAAAAGCCTGGAAGCTCGTCTAGATTTAATGTGTATCAAACCCGCTATTCGGTGTGTCTTGAGAAGCATCTGGATTGGAACCCGCGACTCAATAAAAACAACCCAGGCCATGAGTTTGCAACCAGTGATTTAGTTCACTTTATAGTTTAATATTTAAAAAATATTTTACTTAGTAAACAGCATCTTTAATAGAAGGTGAGAATAATTTATAATTTATTAAACTTTCAATATGTAAAAGCTAATGAATATTTTTATAATATTTTTTAAATGCTATTTATGAATACTTTTATATTATCTATATTAAAATTATATATTAAAATGAAATTAATTTTAATGAGAGAGGGAAAAATCAAATATTAATAGAGTATATAAATACATATTACAATGGGTCCAGGTTAATTGGAAAATATATAAATTTTAATATAATGTTGAAAGGTAACGAAATTTAAAAGAGTTATTTAAAAGTTTAAATCCGTGAATATTACTGATATATATGTGTGTTTGAAATTTCTATCTTGATTCTTAAGGCATAGAAAAATATTGTAATCATAATTAACTTAATTTTTTTTTTAAAAAAATATTATGAGAATAGAAAAAAATGTCTTAATTAATTAAGAAATGTAAAGAACTAAAATAATATTATAGTTTAAGTTATTAATTATGAGATTATGAAATTATTAAGTTATGAAAGTGATGAATTAAAAGGAATACCTGTCTCATATACCAAAATTTAATAAAATATAATGTCTAAAGCAAACAAAGCCCAGCCGTTTTATCTTTTTATCTTTTTGAAATAAATTTTATTACCGAATCAGACGCTTGTTATCCTCTGGGAAAGAATCAGCAACTTTTGGGAATTCCTTTTACAGTTCTCCACCGACTAATTCAGTTACCTGGTGGATATAAGATGTGTAGAGAACTGTTTAGTAATTTCCTACAGAGTCAAAGAAAGCCTCTTAACAGATGCCTCAACCCAACAGCATCGCTTAATAGATGCCTACACTTGATTTAATTTCAAATGTATTTCTATAAGCCCCACTGATTAGCCCCACTTTTTTCCTTTATCACATTCAAGTAATTTTTTATTTCTAAGAAACATAATTTTTGCTCTAAGAAATATTTTTCAGAATGAGTTTGGGCAAGTGGAAAAATTTCCTTTTCAGAGAATGATTGACAAGAAATTTTATTTTGAATCTTGGAAATAAGTTTCCACTCCCAATAACAAAACATGTCTTTAATCATTGATATTTGCATGTCACAGAGTTACTATTTTAGAGACTTTAAATGCATAATATATATATATATATATATATATATATTTATCTTTATGTGAGTGCCTTGAAAGAAAATTATTATTAATTAGTTCAAAACTATGTATGCATCCCCTTTAGAACAGCATGGATATTAAAGTTTCACCCGAATGCAAATAGAAACACTTGATTCATTATTTTCAATGCATAAATAAATCGGCTAAATATTTAAAATTAAACTGTGGTCAATTTAGAAACTTTTAGAAATTCAAATTATTATTTCTAACAAAATTCAAATAGGTTTTATGTTTTACAATTCAAAAATAGGAAGCAAAACGAGGAATATAAATATCTACGTTCCTATTATGAAATTTTAATGACATTTGTATTCCCATTTGAATAAACTAATTAAGAAGAAAATGATTTGAACGGTTTCTGACTAAGAAAGCGAATGTAAATAAGAAAATAAAACATCATGTTTTGGAGAATAGTTTTAACAATTTCAATGTAATAAAGTCTGAAATGTGTTTGATTTTGAAGACGGATGGAATAAAAAAAAATCTCTAGAATTCTACACTTATTTTAAGCTAATTGTAAAAAAAACTCATTTAGTTAAAATAAATATGAAGCGCAAAAGTTTTTTTTTTCTGTACAAAAAACCTGCTTTGAATAAAAATATTAATTTTAAATCTTTTTAATATATCTATGGAATAGTATAAAGAAACCAAATGAAAGCTCCACAGTATTTTAATGAAAAATGAAATATAATTTAGAACTATACATGAGATGCTTATTTCTTGTATAATGAAAAATTCTTATCAAGCACGTAAGTATTATTGCATATACTAAAACATCATATGCTATAGTATATATTATACAGCATCTGATTTAAAAGAATAGATAAATGTTCATAAATGTATGGGACTGAATTATTTAAAAAGAATTTGATGATTGAATATTAATACAAATATTTTTTACTTTTTCTGTATGCATATCTTCCTCTCTTAATTTTTTACAGGTCAATTGAAAAGTCCCCGGCCTACTATAGTAAAATACATTTTTTTGTCAAAATTAATTTTTTATTCAACATAATTCCCTTCAAGAGTGATACAATGATTATAGCGACCCTCCAACTTTTCGATACCATTTTTGTAGTACGATTTGTCCTTTGCTTCACAATAGGCCTCAGTTTCGGGGATCACCTCTTCATTCGACGAAAATTTCTTCCCAGAGAGCATTCTTTTGAGATCTGAGAACAGGATATAGTCGCTGGGGGCCAGATCTGGAGAATACGGTGGATGAGGAAGCAATTCGAAGCCCAATTCATGGACTTTTGCCATCCTTTTCACTGACTTGTGACACGGTGCATTGTCTTGGTGAAACAGCACTTTCTTTTTCTTCAAATGCGGCCGTTTTTCGGCGATTTCGTCCTTCAAACGGTCCAATAATGCTATTTAATAGTCGCTGTGGATGGTCCTTCCTTTTTCAAGGTAGTCAATGAAAATTATTCCATGCGCATCCCAAAATACAGACGCCATAACCTTGCCAGCCGACTGTTGTGTTTTCCCACGCTTTGGAGCGGGTTCATCGTGTGCAGTCCACTCGGATGACTGTTGATTGGACTTCGGAGTGAAATGATGGAGCCATGTTTCATCCATTGTCACATATCGACGCAAAAACTCGGGTTAATCATCAGGACAATATTAGATTGATTAGAAATTCGGCACTTAGATTGCTTACTGTAAAGCATGTGAATATTCGATTTTTGAATGTGCAGTCAAATAGTATAATAATAGTGCTGAAAAACTTGGAGTATTTAAAATATAGTTTGATGGCTAATTTAATAAGTTTAAAAATTATAATAAGAGAAGATTTTCGGATACGAGAAAAGATAGCATGTATTTGGTGAAAGAGAATGATACTGCAGTAATGTTTGACAATGAACAAAAATTAAATATTTACTTGTAAGCATTAGATAAACAGAAATCTAGAGAAATAACAAATATAGAAAATTGACACTTGTTAAATTCTGAGATGAATTGTGAAGCAATCACGATAGCAGTGGCAAAATGATAGTAAGTAGAAAACACCATAAAATTCTTATCACCGCATTTATTCGACGATTATTAAAACAATAATCATTAAGATATTGTCATCTACCTCAAAAATTACAATGATAAATAAAGACATAGATAACCAGAATGGAAGTAAATTACTAATTTTTCGTGTGTCTCAAGACATTCTTTTAAAATTGACTGCTTTTATGTAATTTTTGAACTATATATATGAATTTGTAATACAGACAGTCAAGACCATTATACATTCAGATAGCTGAGTATTATCCTATTATATTAAAACTTTCCTCTTATATAATATATTACATCAGTTATAGTGTGAGGTGGTTTGAACATAACTGTGAGACTACAAAAATATTTAAAGTACTAACATGACAATGATATTGTCAATGAATGATGCATAGGTTAGTGATTTTCATGTGACTACCGTGAGTCAATATAGGTTTGAAATATATGATGAAATATCTGTTGAAAATATAGTAGCTGTGGTATTTGGCTAATTGATTTCACATGTGCCACTCAAATGGAATATAAGACACACCAACTTTTGAGATTATCTCAGCTACATGCTGGAAAAAAATATTGATTGTGCTTGACCTTGAGGTGGAATATTTTATAAGCAGCTCAATGTAACTTATTACTTTTCCTCATGCTGTTTCATAATATCCTACATAAGCAGATCAATCTAATTATATTTTTCAGAGTCTTATAGAAAGAATTTGTAGAAAATGCCTTTAATTTGAGTTATTTAACCATTCATATTTACAAACCTTCTGAATCACCTTTTCAATAAATTTTGAGCTTTTTTTTTTATTTCAGTGATCAGTAAACATTGATAGTTAATTATGTAAACATTACAGATTTTAGAATGTTCTATTTATAGGATACTGAAACTTGTGTACTTCTTTGGAGGAACTTTTAAACGTTTATTAATGAAATGACGCAATGGAAGAAAAATATTCAAGGTGACATAAATACATATAGAAAAATGTGTCTAGTTTTGATGTGTTTTTATAACCGCCTTTAACAAATGATTTTTGCTTAATTAAGGCTTCATAAAACTCAATAATTAAAATTAATAATAATTTCAGCTATTATATTATAGTAATTATGATAACAATCAATGAAGTGTATCGATTATAGATGTAGTCGATTCTCTTTTGTCTTTTTCAGATTATTATCTGATATAATTAAAACACTCTTTTCGTGCAAAACTTGGAAATGATGTTATTGACAGAGTTTTTCCTTCCACTTTACGAGTACAAAAAAACTTAAGCGGATCTTTTCAATGGTGCTCTAATGGGAACATTTATGTAAACAAAATTAATACTAAGTATTATCATAATTTTATATTTTAAGACTTAATAAAATTTAATGATTTAGGCATCTAAAAACAGTTTATACAATAGAGTAGTAAAACTTAAATAAAGTGTCAAGATCAGAAAAAATTAAAAGAACTCAAACATATTCTAAAAAAATCATTGCGTATGTTTATCTGAAGATCAAATGTCATTTTTATTATAAAAAATCACATACACTAGTCTCTTAAGAGGTATTGGCAGTATCTATTGATGAACGATACATGTGTATCTTGATTTACCATCATTAATATCTCAATTAATTAGCTAACACGATATTAATGTAAGAAAAAAAAAACCCGTACTATCTTAGCGGAAAGAATCTCACAAGAAAACCAACTAAAATGCTCAAGGATCTTTTAAATAAGAAAATATACCATTTTTTGCATAAACTATAATGCTTGGTATTATAAATCCAATAAAATCTACCTTGCTTTTTATGCAAGAGTTTAATATTTTTCTAAAGTAATTTGAAATTTAGAAAGACCATTCATTATTTTTGAATCATGCATTTCTTAATTTTAAAGATGTGATGTAAGTATCTCGAGAGAATTCATATAAATACGAAATATAAAAACTTTTCAAGTTAGAAATATTTTTTATTCTGTGTATCCTAAATAATCTCCCTTTAAGTTCACAACACTGATTACAATGTATTCCTTTTCTAATATAAAGCAAATTGAAACCCTTTTTTTTCTATGAAAAGACTGTAACATTTTTAGAAATAAAATTCTCAGTTATAAATTGATTCTCATTTGATGTAGATAGCTTCATTAGTTTAGGTATTAAAGTAGTGCATCGCAATTGCATAGAGAATTATAAAAATTGAAATGAATAGCTCATTTTTACCCAGGTAAATATCAGCAATAATTGTTTTTATTTTACAAAATTTTTAGACTTATTTCGAGTACTAAATTACAAGAATAACGTTTAAACATGTAAGAATAAAATTAATTATTCTATTTTCCTTTTACTTTTAATGAATTCGATTTCCCAGAATTCCTTATTATATGAATAAATAATTTTATTTTTCAATCATTTTTATCATCACAAGCAGCCGAGATATACAATCCCCGCAGAGATTCAAATCCGAAGGAAAAAATAATTTGTTTTTTTAATCGTTAAAATAAAATCTTAAACGTATCTTTTTTTGTAAATCCATAAATAGCAAATTAAATGATTAAACACTTTTTTTGAACTTATACATGACATCATTGTCTTAGGATTAATAATAATAAAAGACTGTTTTTATATCCGTAACTCATTTTGTACTCATCACATTGCTTTCTTCTTAACGAAGCAATTTATTCTAAGTTTCAATTCTTACAATTAAAATACTTTCATTTAAATACGTTCCGTTGTGCACAGAAAGATGTGATAAAATGTTGCTTTTCGGAGAAATTACGAATCCTAATTAGAAGTACATGAATGAAAAAAAAGAAATCTGCTTGTAATTAGTAATTCTCTTTTAATTGGTTTTCATTACAGTGTTTTCTTTTAATAACGATTCTTAAAAAGTGAATATATTTCCAGAAAACAAAAGAAGCAGACAATAGGTTTTTTAGTCTCATTAAAGTAAGTAATTATTATCTTATTACGTTAAAAATGCAAAATAAATCTAATCTAGGAATTAGAACGAATACTGAACTGAATTTAAATAAATACAAATTTCTGAACAATACTTGTTTTATGAAGGTAAATCTAATCAAGAAACTAATCTTTGCTGCATGTTTTTAAAATGTTAGCAAAAAATGGGTGAAAATGTCTTACGGTATTTTTTAAAATTTATTATAAGTACTTTTTGTGTTTAATTATTAAGAATGTTATTGTATTTTTTCTCGATATCTTCTAAAGCATTATCTTACATAACAGTTTTGTGAAACTTGCTGTTTTTAGTGTTAAGGACTAAAATATTTTCAATTTTGACTTACTAGTTTGATGCTAGCAATAAATATTATTTTCGATATTGTTTTTATATCATTACATATTGTTCAATATATTTTCCTAATTGAATTATATGGTCCTAAAATACTTCAAGTATTTGATTGGATTTAAGAGTCATAAATTTTGTAGAAAGTCTATTACCAAATTCGTCTCAGAGGAGATTCTATTACAATTATTTTGCAACAATTGATGAATCAAATCCAAAACAATCATGTATACCAGTTTAAAAATGTGAAAGCTAAGAAAATTATTGTACTATTTGAACTGTAAGGATAAAACATAATGAAAAAATCTGAGTACTCAATATAATATCAAAATTGTCATTACAACCATGTATTGATGTTAGTTTTATAATTTCTTAAGACATCGTTTTTTTAATTGTATTGTTTTTCATTATATTTGTAGCATTAAAACATATATTTTAAATGTATCAAAACAATTCTTTCAGTTATTATGAAATAAATAAACAAGTGTGGTTCGAAAAATATCCGAGTTGGATGATAGTAGGCGTTGCTAAAACAAATTGGTGTTGATCTTGTGGGCTGTTAAATGCCGTGAAAATAAATTTGACATTGATTTAAAGGTTAGTTTCGATTTGGTAATCATTTGAGGCCAAATCAAAATCGATCCGTTGAAGATATCAAGTTGTCTTGTATTATGTGACTTAAATTCATTATTAAATACCGGAAACCAAGCAACGAATAAAATAATAGGTTATACCCGGTGCTCAAAAGAAGGTGCTGATGGTCTCAAAGGAGAAAAGAAATGAGGGTGGTTTTTACGATTCGGTGGGCATCAAAATCATGGACTTCTTAGAAAGAGGAAAACGGATCAATGAACAATACTATATTGAGTTATCTCCGATCCATTCCCCATTCCTACAAGAATTATTAGAGTAATAAATATTTCATTCATTTTAGTTGTATTCTAAATTATTTTAGTAGCATATATTAAAGTAAGGATATGATAAAAATCATTTAAATCAGTAGAAAAATAATATACATTATACCGCATTCAAAACACAATGTGCAAAATAGCCTTTTAAGGAATTCTATACTTCTATATCACGTTAAGAGGAATTGAATAATTCAATATATTTTTGATAAAGCCCATAATAGAATTTCAGGAACATTCCTAAGCATATGGTTCTATTTATATCTTCGATATATATCTTCGTTTCGTAAATTTGGAATTGAAGATGTTTCTTTTCCCTTTTTCATGTGTTGAATAATTTATAGGTGAAATAGGAGTTTAGTATACGGAAAAATGCATAGAATGATGTATTGATTATTCCACATGAACAATGTGCAAATTAAATGAAATTTATCACACATTTATAAAAAGAGGTGTTTTAATGTCTAGCTAAGTTTGTGACGTTGGGCTATTTGGGTTTTCTCTTCACTAACCTTGGGAACTTTTAACTAAGATTGATTGCTTTTGCTAAACAACCTTTGTCCAACCGAAAAGGAAACGTGAATAAGTGAATCATAAGCAGGTAGAAATGAAGTGAAGCAAGAGAGTTAGGAAATATATAAACTCAGCTTGATTGTCACGATAGAGAGGTCGAGTAGTTCGAGCATTTGGCAATTGTTACAAAGTCGGAGTTGAAGTCTGAGTCGGGAATTGTTACACATTATTGGCTGGTTAATGTATGCTAGAAGTCAAGACAGCCTCAGTGTGATCTTAGTGGTAAGAGTCAGTTAGTTTATTACTGGTAGATTGAGTTAATATTGTTATGGCCTTGCCCGGGAGAGCATTTATAATTTTCGTTATATTAGCAATCAGCCAATAAATACAGTGTGAACTTGTCTAACATCTCTTTGATTTATTGACTTTTAGTGTTAATACATTGAGGTTAGCTATGGCTCAAGAGGCAAACAGGAATGGTTTGCCGTTACAAGTTATTTTCATAAGTTTAATATTAAAATTAATTTTCTGTTATGATAACGTATTATCTGTAATTAAACTTAATTCCTTTCTATCCAAATTTTACTTCACATAATAGTTGACAAATAATTTTTTATTCTTATTATCATATTAAGGGGAAAAGTAATGCAAAATTAGTAGCTGAAGTTCACTTTATATAAACCCTATAAACTTCATATTATTTAATGATTTCCTTTTGTTCGCTGTTTTATTGATTTTTTTACTTAATTAAAACACTTGAAACGAAACAATTATTTGAGTCTACATTTGTTTTAACACAATATAATGATTTCAAATTTGAAATAGTTGTTTTACAGCTTTGCAGCAATAATATAAATATTAAAATTAATATTAGAAAATTTCTATAATCATGTATTGCATTTGAGATTAATTATTACTTTATATTTTTTGAGATATTATTAGTTAATGCTACGATTAATTAAATTGTATTTTTCTTAAAATTTCGTCTTTCTAATGCATAATTTTAGAAGTCATAAAATATATGAATGCTACTGATATTTAATTTTAACTAACTTTGTAATGGACTACATACTTAAGATTAAAATAATAAATGTATCAGAAATTTCATAAATTTGAGTTCTATTCAGCTGTCAGATTATTTGAAAGTTGTTCGCATGTAAGTTCTGTTTGTTAAATTATAACAGAAAAGATAAAGGACAATTAACGAGTTTAATTATTGTAATAATACGTTGCTTGTTTGTAATAGTTTTAAAGTAATCACTTGCTAAATATTCTCAGAATATTGGGAAAAGAGTTTTGTAGTTTAAAGGTCCCTCTATGGCTTTAAAACGACTAATCTTGATGTAGTATTTCTAAGATGTCTAAATACTATCGGTATGGGATTTAGCTAACAAATTAGAAATGACATTTTCAGAATAAGTTTCAATATTTTCTGATAATTTATAGTTTGTATATACCGTTTCCTTTTAAAGTATTGAAATATATTGTTGAAAATCTTCCAAACAAATTGATAATACAAATTGTAGAGTTTCTTTAGATTTCAAAAAGGTATTACTTTGAAATTATATACGAGGAATTTCGCTTTAATTCTTCTATAATACTGTTTGTATTTCTTCGTATAATACTGCTGAAACGGTGAAAAAATATTTTGGGCGAGTGGGATAGTACTTAGTGTACTATATACAAATACACATTAACGACTTTTGTCTTTGAAATAAATGAAACAATTATTAAAAATAAAGGCAAAGCAAGTTTTTCTTTTTGTAATTGATCAATAGTTGCAATTATGTTATCTATTTATTGCAATACACCAATGATTGTATATTGATACTTTTTATAATTTTTATAATGTTATTTATAATTTTAAATACATTTTTCATAAAGCTCTAAGCCATTATGTATACATTTTGCATTTAGCATACGAAGATACATTGTTAAAAAAAAAAGTAAGTTATTCAATGTTAATACTGTTTAGTAAAAAGTATTTCAAGAACTTCTTTTTCAAAATCTTTAACGAAAATTAACATTGATCCTTTGAAAACGTTTCACACCAATCTAGATTGTTCTTTTTCTTTCTGTTTTAATTCTTTTCTCCTAAATTCTTTTCTCTTAAAAGTCACTGAATTAATTGAAAGGGAATAGCTAGTATTACTGTACGTGCAATCTTTGATTTAATTTCCCTAATCTTCCCTTTTTTTACCAATCTAATGTATATTTAACAAAGTGCAATTACTTAAATGAGCGTCATGTGGAGATTTGTCTCGCTATTATTTTTTAAGAAGTCGACAAATGCTTTCTGGACAGAAAAAGAAGTGTTTTATTTTAAGCTAGAAAAATGTATTCTTTATCAATATAAAAAAGAAAGAAAAAAACTAAACCGAGTCCATTTCTTTTTTTTTTTTTCTCAAATGTTCTCGTAACTTTAAAAATTGCATATACTTAGCGTTTAATTAAATCAATATCGTATTATCTGTTAACGTATTGTTTTTTTTCTTCTTAATTCAATATAGTAGTGCTACTTCATTTTTTAATTTGGAAGCAGCACAGCTTACATTTTTCTCACTTGTTTGATATATTGATTATATAAATATATGCTAAGGTGAAAATAATTGAATTTTTAAATCAAGTTATTGGGGCATTTAAATTTACTGGCTTTTTGTGTAATAAAATAGTATTGAATGGTATAACTATGTATAAAGTACAAATTTGCTTCTGTTCAGCATTGCGTATTGTGATGTTTAAACAAAATTAATTACTAGATTGTAGAGAAAGTTTGAGAGCCGTGAGTTTTGGATAAATATTCGAAAACGGCGACTCTCATTTTTACTATGGGAATCATTATAATTCTCAAAACTTCCTTACAAAAGAAAATTCTTTAAAAATGAAAAGAAGAAGAAAGTCAAAGACAGGAAATGAAGAGCTCTTAACACAATTAACCTATTATTGTATGTTTCAAATGTGTGTATGTTGTGTATGTGTGTGAATTTCCCCCATATAGTTTAATGTATTCAACTTATGTATAGTTTCAATTCTTTTATAGTTTATGCTATTTGCCAATGTCTATGAAAATAAAAAGTCATTTATTTTGAAAAACATATCGCAAATTTAGAAAACAATTTAAGCACTTAATTATTACAACCACTCTTAAGTTGAAAAAATACAAATATTTTGGTAAATGTAATTCCATTCCTTGATCTACGACCTTTTTTAATCAATGTTGTTATACGAATAGGTATAGATAAAATTTCTGGAATTATAAAAAAACAAGATTCCGTGAGATTTTTCTTTTTTCATTCTACAAAATAAACTTACTTATAATTAAAGCACTACTTCTTAATAACAATCACAGCTATTAGTAAAATAAATTAAAATAAGATTTATTCTTCATTAAATGAATTGTTTTTAAGGTATTACGTTAAAAATGTATAACAAAATTATATATTTTTAAAAGTTGAATAAATTTCGCTTTACATTCTTTTTAATATTGTAATCCAGATCAAGCACACTCACACATACACTAAATTATTTCTAAAAGCTTTTTTTAAAAAAGCTTTCTATTATTTCTAAAAGCTTTTGCATTTGCAGAGCAGTTCATATAATTATCTTTACTATCATATTAAATTGATAAATTCAACTTTGAGTTAAAATTATTTTTTAATAAGTTGAGCAATCAGAGTAAAATGTAATACACGCCTCTAGATGGTGCGTTTTTGTGTTGAATGAGTTTCATTTTTTTTGTATCAGAGAGAGAGAAAGAAAGGTGAAACAACGACAACGATGGAAGGCCATCCGCCAATAAATATTGTTTGAAAAGAAGTGATTTTTGCGTTCTATATGCCTCTTCAATTTGTTTTGAATTCATTATTTTACCAAACTAACAAATTATATATAACGGTAATGTAAGTAGGATTCGTCATGAATGAGATCAATACTAAAAAAAAAAAAATGGCTGGTAAGGCAGTTACTGGCAGAACCATCTTGAGGCAAACTCCCCTTATGTTTATAAACATATTTATTGATTGTTCTGAAATTTTCTCATAATATGTTTTAATGAGAGAATAAATTTTTGTTCTCATTTTATTAAGTTATTAAATTGATATTTATTATATGAAAGCTACAGAATTCTAATTATATCCTTGATATTAATGGAATAAAGATGTTAATGAGGAAACATAATCCTTCTTCATGATTTCGTTTTCTGCGCTGATCTCGTGATAACCCTTTCTATTTTGGTACGATACAATATTATATTTCGTATAGTATAATAATATATTATTATTTAATATATAATATTGTACATTATGCAGATGAAGGCAGTTCTGTATAATATATACATTGCAAATATAATATATTTTCAATATGCTTAGGACCGAATAGAACCTTTAAGTAAACCATATTTTGCTCACCCTGGTTTAAATAAATATGCATCATTTAATTTACATAAATGGCGTGATGTTAAATTTAAACTCCCCATGGTGTCAATATCTAGAAATTAAAGATTAATATGAAAGTACTTTGTAAAGATGTACTGAAAAGATATACAATTTGATATTTTTTATTTTACATTTTCTGCATTTAAAATTAATAATTTTATTAGATTTCAAAGAAATGGATAGAAATTCATTAAGCGATATCAATTAATTTCAAAGAAAATAAGCAAGATGATGATTATACTATAAGGAATGCAAGTTAGTTATAATTGACTAGAATGTTTCATGAGATGAAAACCTTAAATTATGTAGTTTCTTATATTAATTCAGGATATTTTATCAGAATATATTTTTTACATTTAATTTTTTCTCTAAGAATGTTTTTGCTGTCAATATATCAATCCATAAATTAGTGTATTAAATCTGTTGGAAATATGATTGATATAATTTATACAAATGAGTGTGATTAATTGATTATTTATTTACATCGCACGAGGGATATAGGCGATGGACCACGTAATTTTTAGACACGAGCAAATGACGAGGACATTTGAGTCGGCCCATCCCTCCCTACAAATAAGTATGCAGTCGTTCTGCATCTGAAAAAAAAGACAAAAAATATTTTAACAATGGTTGAGAACTACTTCTAAAAAAAAAGAAATAATAGAGTAGAATGGAGTGGAACTATTTCTCATAATAACTTCGTAAAAATAAGTAAAGATTTCGGAGATTATATATCATGAGTACGAGTATTCAGATGTACAATTATCACCTAAAAGAAATAAATATCAAAGGGAAAAAAGTTTGAAAATCTTTTCGATTCTGAGTTAAATGTGGTATATTTTCTTTTATAAAAACAGTATGTGGAAGAAAACCTTCATGTTTCACAATATTTGAGAAAACATTGACTAAATGGAGCGTACATATAAATATTCAAATATCGCATTTGACTCAAATTTTATGATACCATTCGTTGAAAAAAAATTATTTGGAACTAACATTTTCAAATAAGTTAACCAGTTTTCTCAAATATAAATTTAATAAATTGGAGACTGAGTAGACTTGTTATTTGCTGAAAAGCTATATTATATAGATTCTTTTTAACTTATGAACGCTTGCTTATAATTTCACACATATGAATTTTTTGATTCTTTGTATACATATATTTTTAAGCAAAAGTATTATATCTAATATATCTATTTTGCATAAAAAAATTTAGCTGAAGTATTCAGAAAGCCTTAACAATTTTTAAACATGCTTCTTGCACCGCTAGTCATAAGATATGAAAGCTCAAAGTTTTATTCAAGAAAAATATACTATGTATACTCTTTTGAATCCCAAATAAATTCAGGGCTTTTACGATGGAGAATGAATGAATACTGAATCCGTAAGATAAATAAAATATCTTTGGATCAGCATGATCTCTTTCCCAAGTAGCGATGAATGAGAGGTGTTTCAGAAGGATGGAAAGGAATATTTCAACTTTGCAACAGATGAATTCTTTATAAAAAATGTCGTTTCCATATTTTAGGATAAAACGTAACTTTTTATTTATTAAATCTAAATGCTTTCTATATCGAAGTTCGAAGAAAAAGACAAATAATTTTTTTTAGCTTTTTTTTGAAATTATTTTAAATTTTATTTTACTAACCACAATTTCAAAAATGAAGCTCGAAGCAGTCAAGAAAGGAGAAATAAAAAACTGTTTACTTTTTTTAGTATTCTTCAGTAAATGCATAGATTCTTAATAATAAAAAATGAATTTGTTTTTTAACAGTACTTAAAATTAATCTGATTATTGTAACACCAAAAATTATATTTCTTTATATCTTAAATACATAAAAGATTTGATGAGTGGATGTTATTAGATCGTATTTACTTTGATTGTTTGATTTTGTATCCATGGATAAACAAAACCACACCATGTAAACAAAACTACTTTGTAATTTGGAAAAAATCTACATATTTATTTATCTTTTAATACATAAGTCTATTATGTTCCGTATGAATTTAATTCTTTTAATTTATTTTTAGCAGAGTAATACACATAACGCACCCACTACTTTAAGAAAATCTAGTCGTTCATCGTAAATGTACGACTGTATCATGGGTTCTAGTACTCGTATTGAATTGTATCCTTTTGTTAGAAAATAAGATTTTTTGTATCCCTCCATGGTCACTGATATCTTGATTTAGCAGCTGATGCATTCTCCAAATGAATAGAAATTATCTATGATTATTTAAACACATTATGAATATATACTATTATATAAATTACAACTTTTCATCTATATAGATATAAATTTCTGTTTTTGGTATATATTCTACTGTGTATTTAAGTATATATTATATTACCCTATCCCATCATAAAAAAAGGGTGCAATGGAACATAGGGATCCCATATTTCTGAAAATCATAATTTAATTCAGAATACTGTATGTAATTCTGGTATATTGTAATAGCCGACTATGATTTTGAAATAAAATTCAGTTATAAATTATTCGTAAAAACTATTTATTATTCTAATATATAAGTACAGATTACTTGAGAGGTTGTTATTATTTATTATAATTTTGAAAGGTGTTACAACAATTCAATCGTACCCATTATACGAGAGTCGTTCAGTAAGTCCTTAAAAATTTGAAAAGGTGGCGCTCGTAACATCGAAAATGGATTACTTATAATAAGCATCAATACTCACTAGACATCTGTCTAAGTCTCAGTCCCCCATATTTATGATTACGATGCCTTTCGTACCTTAAAAATTCTTCATCATAAATTTTCTGTCTGGGGAGATCATCCTCTCCTGGTTTGGAGCAGATTGATCGGAAGCAAGTCATTGTTTTGATTTTTGCTTAGTTGACGGTGTATAACGATGAATCCAGGTCTTATCGACCGTAACAACTCAACGCATCAGGAATCTAATTTTGCTTTATAAACAAATGAGTACCAAATAAAAACTAACTTATAAATCAAGGGGAAATTTGTTTCGGCTATGTTTAATAAACAGCAGCACATCACGGTAACAAAATTTTACATACATTAATGATACCATCTGTCTTCAAATACAAGTACTTTTTGTATCATGCTCTTATATATATATAATATATAGACTTCAAAGTTTAAATTTTTCATCACATGTGTTATAATATTCTAATAAGAAACATCAATTTTGCTTATAAAGATTTTAGATATTATTGTAACTTCTAGGAACATGGTGATTTGTTTTGAGTGGTGAAATTAATGTCGCACTAGAAGCAACACGAGGGCAATTGGCGAAATAACTCGTAATTTTGAACCTCGGTCGGAGAGGACGACACCTGAGATGTGTGTGGCACCTCTCTTTCTTCACTTCCAAACAACGCCAATCTGGGGACATAATTAAAAAGTTATATCACGTTTAAAATGAAATATTTTTTTCATGATTTTTGATTTATGATTTAAGTGCTATCGAGTTTTTAAGTCAACATATTGTTTTCGATATAAATAATTAAAAATGTTTGAAAAGCAATTCTGAAACAGCAAAATAAAAAGAAAAAAAAACTGATCTCATAATAAGCGGAAAGTAAAATTAGAAGTATTTAAGATTCTTTTTACTATAGATATATTCGTATTTTGGCTTCCTGAAGCTTGTTATTCTTATCTTTGATATAGTCTTCGAAATGTTACTAACGTTATTAAATTAACGGTATTTCCAGCACGAATTACTCTTAAATCTGCTTTCTGTATGAAAGCTAAAATTTGGAACCATACATTCTGTTGTAAAACGAGATGTTGAAATTCGAAAGAGTGTGTTCAATCAGAAATGCATTAAAATCCATTTTTACAAGAATCCATTAAAATATATTTGTTTCAGCAATAACTATTGTAATTTTCTTGCATCTGAGTGTGTTTTGAATTCTGAAAATAAATCTATTGTTTCGAATTTAAGAAACATTCGAATATATCTGATATGAAAACGAATCCCATACATGTGTGACATAAGCAAAGGCTGATTTAGTTGTATAGAAATTTGTCAGGCATTTTTAGAAAGGAATAAGATCCTATCAAAATAATGGAATAAAATATTTTAGTTTTATTTTCACTTTATAAAGAAAAATTCATATTCAGATTAAATAGGGAAAAAAAATCGAACATAGTATTGCGAGAGAAATAAAGAATTTTTTTTTTATCTTCTGTATTTACTCTACAGTTTTCAGGAACATTTTTGTAAAAAAAAAATGTGTCTGTTTTATCGTTTGAAGGAAAAAACTTTGTGATATTTCCTTGATTTAAATTTTTTTTATTTCATTTTTAAAATTAAGGGAATTTTCCACCAATTTTACCATATTACGAAAATCTTGCAAGATGGTGATATATAAGGATTTCTGATCAATGCTTTTAGTGGCAAAGCAATAGCACTGTCTATATACAGTTATTAAGCAGTGACAAATGTATTTCTCTCACCAACAATATTTCTTATATAAAATTTAAAATTTCAATTTGATGAACTTTATGGGTGCAGTTCTAACAAGAATCAATGTTATGAAGTCTAACAGCTGCAAGAGGTGACAAAATGTTCAATTACTGTTTGAAAACTACTGCAAATTTTTAAGGATAAAAAGCCTTTTTTATCATACTAACTTTGAATTTTCAATTCTTTGATGTTCTGATCCTTAATTAAAATGTATTTCTTATTCATTTTTGGATAGAGGAATTTAAAATTTGTTAAACGCTCTCTGATAAAATGTTACGATACGGTATAATATTTATCAAGTATTATCATATTTTCTTAAATGCTTTCAAATGATTTAACAAATACTTTAAGAAAAGTAAATCTAAAGCAGAAGGCTGTTAATTGTCAAATCTGTCAAATTTAGTATTAAACGAAATTAAACTAATTTTATTCTTCGTGGAATAGCGCATCGGATGTTGGCTTCGAAAAATATATTTAATACGAAAGTAGAGGCAATATGGTAATTGTGTAAGGAAAATCGGATACGTACTCTCCCCTCACCTTCAAAAAATGTAGTAATTTGTATTTTTTCATAGCTGCGGAAGGCAATCTTTCATATATTTTGAAATGTTTATGAATAACATATAGAAAAAATTGAAAAATAAAGCAAGTGCTTACATTTTGAAATAATTCAAGGGCGTAGATTGAAAAGCGTAACGTAATATACTGGTAGATACTTGTTGTAACATAACAAGCAATCTATTAGCAACATAAAATATTTTTCTTTACAGATATTTGTACTGTAAAGCTCGTGTTACATAAAGTACTTCTGGGGACCTAAGCGTTGGCATAAGCGTTATAACTAAAGTTAATCTCCAGCACATTAATAAGCAATATATGTTTAAGATACAGAAGTCTGAGAACGCTTCGCTAATTTCATAAATATATTATTTACATGAACTGGTCAATAGAATGTTTAAAAGATGAGTTTAAATATTGTAAACACAACTAGCACGTCATAGAGAATAAAGTCTATATTTGCGTTTTTAATAAAATGGAATTTATTTCGAATTCTAGATCATGGTTTTCATAATGTATTTTATCTACAGAGTTGGTATTTTTCAGAAAATGAAATGGGTTATTTCCTGTACAGTGAACACAATATTTTTCAAATTGTTCATTTCAGCATTGCACAATATTTGTATTCAAATTTTTGAAATCGGAATTACACAATTTTTAAATTTTATTAAATTTATTGTTTAAAACTATAAAAAGTTCACTATGTAGAAAATTGTATTCCCTGCTCTGCAAAAAATTATAGTTATATATGCTGTAGATTTTATGTAAGATGTACTTAAATGAAAGTACATGACATATACATGTAAATGCAGTTATTAATTAATGCATGTATAATTATTTATTGAACATTTCAGAAATATATCATTTCTTTTATTATATATCAATGAGATTTTCTTTGCATAAAATAAACAAATATACAAATATCTCAATGTTAAAAATAGACTTCCGTTATTTTAATATAAAATTTAAGTATTATTTAAACTTGACAAAAATATAAGCTCATTTTTTTCCTTAGAGAAAGCGTCTCTAATACTTTAAAAAGTTTTCAGTTGCTATTAAAACACTATTTCCATTGCTTTCAGTAGAATGTCAGTCAACATCTAAGTGACCATAAAAATATTTTATAGTGTTTGATTTTATGTTTTTAAAAACTGGAAATATTACTCTAATCTAATCTTCATATCCCACAAAGCATTAAGATGTTTTCATTACAAAAATCCTTCAGAAAAATTAGCATCGATCGTTTGAACCGTTTCAAGTAATCTTGTTTTTCTCCTATCTTCCTTTCCATTTTATCGTTTTTTGTTGTGGATGTTTGGAAGAAGTCTCTAAATTAATTAAACAGTGAATAGCCAATGTTGTGTATACAATCTTTGATTTAATTTCGTTTTTTAAGCGTTTTTTTTACTTAATTTGATGAATACTAAACAAAATACGATTACTTAGGAAAACGAATAGAAAAGATTTATCTGGCTCACATTATTTCTGAACACTTTCTTTAAGCACTTTTTGGATAGAAAAAGCGAGCCGATTTTAGCACGCAAAAATTTATTTCCTGTCAACACAAACTGAAAGTAACGAGTGTAAAAGTATTATTTTTAATATTGAAAAGTAAACATGTTTTGTTTATAATTGGAGCAATTTCTTATTATTCTAAACCATGCTATTTTGCTCGATAAATGTGCTTCTTATAACTTTTAAACTTTAACATTAATTTAGATTTTTTTCAGGCTTCCATGATTATAGTTTAAAAATATTTACTAGTTTTTCTGGCAAAAGTTGCTATATTTACTATGAAAAAATTAAGATTTTTTTCATCAATCTGCATTCGTATAAATTATTCGGTTCCCTCTTAATTAATGTACCTTTTACTATTCCACTATGATGTTTGCTCATAGTTATAACTGTATTTCAAATTATGGACATATTTATTGTA
>BMAW01034621.1:0-14999 GCA_019974015.1 Nephila pilipes | reverse complement strand
CACACACACACACAATGTTCCTTCAGTTCCTTTTCGTGAAGTTTTGCTATGTGTTTTGGGTAGTTTTTTATTTAATGTGGACATAATTTTTAATTAATGGTTTAGATTGGTTTTGAATTATTATCTGTAATAGTATTCACTTACACTCACACACACACTCACACACACACACACACACAATGTTCCTTCAGTTCCTTTTCGTGAAGTTTTGCTATGTGTTTTGGGTAGTTTTTTATTTAATGTGGACATAATTTTTAATTAATGGTTTAGATTGGTTTTGAATTATTATCTGTAATAGTATTTAATTAAGTTTATGGTTTTTATTACACACACACACACACACACACACACATATATATATATATATTTATAAATTAGGATACAATTTTTAATTTGATTGTTTCGGTTATTTTGATATTTTTCTCAATTTATCAGTTTATTTTCTGTAATATTTTAATCGTTTAGTTTTAATAAAAAAATTAATTTGGTTTTAAGAGACATTAATTGCGATCCGTGTGTATGGTGTATGATTCTGTATACTTTAAAATTATGCTCAATTTACGCATTGATAACTGGGTATATATACATATACATACATACAAGTTCAAATTTAAGTTCAGCGACCGAAGTGATTAAGATGTTAGGATTTATAAAGTGAATTATTATTGCAGACTCAGTAAAAATAATTACAATTATGCCCCTTTGTAATTATTATTTCAGGGCTTGTAATATTCATTACGATAGGGTGAACATTGTCATATTATTGTATCTTATTATCAGGTTTTCGTAAGGATGTCGCGCCAGGTTTCGTACCACTTTTTAAGGTTTGGCGTGATGACCTTCCGACACTTTTTCAGTGACTTCTATCCTTGCTTTATCAGAGAAAACTTGAAATCCCCTTTTGCTTTAGGATAACGCAATCATGCCCCAAACCTTCACTCTCTCCCAGACTGTGAATTAAAATTACATTTTAACTATGTAACATAGTAATTTAACGCTATCTTCCATGTAATATTAAACGGTAGCCAGATGGCTCCACATGTTCTTTTCGGTTAGAAGCGCAAGCACGGCAAGCGGAAACTCGATGGAAGGCGAGAGACTTTGTTAGCAGAATGATGGAGTGATGTTCGTGAATCTGTGTTTTATATATGTTTTGTATCCTGTCTTGTGTCATTGTTTCTTTTTTGTCACTGTTTTTTTCTGTCTCTGTTGCTTATAAATGAATGTATTATTAAGCATTCTAGCAAATGAATATTTATACTTTGATTATATGATGAGTATAAATTAAGTATTTTCAGAATATTATATTTCTTTTATCAAAGCTCATAATTGGTTGTATTTAACTTTGTAAATGTTTTGTATACAATAAGCAATTCTAAATTCTTAGTATCACATGATATTTCATTACAACCGTTTTAACATGTAATTATTTTTTATGCTTTATTTTATACCTTAATGTACTTTTTCATGAAAATTTTATTTAGGTTTTCTCAAAACTTACATATGTCAAATAATTTTGTTTATGTGCATATCCATGTGAAATTTTCTATTAGTTATATTTCTGCTACAGGGAAGGTAGTTGTTTAATGAGTATATAATTCTTAATTAGTTAATTAGGAAAATTATTTAATTTATATTTTTAAGCTTACATAAAAAACTTGCATTTAGATAATTGTATCAGATAAAATGGCATTTCTCTCGAAAGGCAAGAAGATTGACCCTTATAACTTAGCATTAGAATTAAAAGTTTCTGTTACTTCTGATGATAAAATTATCAATTTACGCGACAAAATCAGTACGTGCACATTCTTTAAGGATAATGAGCAGTTTGTCAAAAAAAATGTTAGATAACATTATCGAAGAACGTAAAATGTTGGATAGCAATAAGAAAATAGAAAGGGAGGACAAGCAACTGGCTGAACAGAGAGCATTTGAGCTTGGAAAGCTTAAATTACAGGTCCATAGATAACCCTACTCAAATCAATTTTAACCCCATGAGGCTTGATTTGAAAACAGTGTTACCCACATTTATTCCCAATGCAGATGACATGTCCTTGTTCCTAAGCATGTTTGAAAGTCAGATGAAGCTTTTTAATGTACCTGAAGATTCTTGGGTATTCCATTTAATTGCAGTCCTTCCAAGTGATATTGCCAGATTGATAGCGAGAGAAACAGAAGAGATGTTTAGAAACTATGCCCATATTCGCAATATATTATTACACAGATTTCAGCTCACATCAGACCAATTTAGAGTTCTCTTTAGTTGGCATCAGAAACGGGATCATTCCACTTGGAAATATTTCATTTCTGATCTTAGAACTTACTTTGAAGGTTGGCTAAAGGAATTAGAAATTAATACATTTGATAGGTTAACAGATCTTTTCATTGTAGATCAAATTAAGAAAAGGTGTCCCCGAGAATATAAGAATCATTATTTAGATAGTTGGGAAAAACTAAAGGATCCGGTTGTGTTAGTAGAAAAGCTAGACTTATATGAAAGTATAAAATCTCCTCCACAAAATGTAGTAAATTTCCCCAAAACACAAGAGCTATACAAAACTCGTTTCCTAGAAATAATCGATAATTTAGGAAAAACTATTCCCCCAAAATAGAAAAGAATATTTCGGGTAACCACAACAGTACTTTTGCTAACTCTAGCTGCATGCAATCACAAAATGTCAACAACACTGCTTGCCGCCCACCTATTTCTTGTTATGGTTGTGGCTATCCAGGGTTTATAAAGGCGAAATGTCCAAAATGTCAATTAAAGAAAGAGAGAGCTTCTGTTAATGCCATACAGATGTTCACTTGTGTTACCTCTCCAGTAACTCTACTTGACATTGAAGTTTATGAAGCTACAGGCACAGTTTATGCTGACACTAGTGTCAGCCAGTCAGTTGGGGGAGAATTGATGTTTAAATTTTTAAAGAAACGTGGATAAAAATTCACAGAATTTTATCTTTCTGTGCGTCTGGCTGATAGTCAACAATCGACACCACTTGATCAAAAGGCTACAGTGCCAATCACTGTATGTGGACGAACTTTTCGAATTGATCTAATTTTTCTGCCACATGCAAAGGGGAATCGGAGTCTATTAACAGTGACTTTTAAAAGACATCAGGTATTGGAATGAACCCGTGTAAGAATTATTGGTATTTTGGTGACAAATCAAATTGCAGAATACATTTTGCAAAAGATATTCCCTTGCCTACAAACGAGATTCCTGCCGAAATGAATAATAGTTCTTGTCCCACAAGTTCAATTTCCAGTGATGTTCTAATACAGAGGAACCCTGTTGATGAAACTGAAACCAGTGATCTTCATTTGCGTGAAGAAGAAGGACAGGACCTTGATGCAGAAGAAAGAAATGACTTAATAGCCCTGCTTAATGAAAATAAAGATGTTTTCGGGCTAGGGGGAGAGCCAACTCCTAACTCCTAGATATCTCCTAAAGGAATAGAGGTGGATCAAGATAAAACTGCAGCAATATAAAACACTCCTTATTCCAAAAATGTTAAGCAGTTGCAATCATTTTTACAAACCTGTTCTTGGTATAGAAAATTCATCCCGAATATTTCAGATATTGCTAGACCCCTTAGCAACATGACAAAGAAGAGTACTGCTTGGACATGGAGTGAAAATGAACAACAAGCCTTCCAGACTCTGAAGCAATGTTTAGTACCCCTCCAGTACTGAGACAAGTTGATGATACAAAACCTTTTATCATCCGAACAGATGCTAGCAATTATGCCTTAGGTGCAGTTCTTCTACGAGGAGAGAGTCTATCCGATGAACAGCCCATAGAATATGCCAGTAGACTCTTAAGCTCTGCTGAGAAAAAATATTCAACAACTGAGCCAGAAGCGTTGGCTGTAGTATGGGCCTTAAACAAATTTAGAGGCTATATTAAAGGCACAGAAATTACAGTGGCATCCGACCACCAACCATTAGAGTGGCTAATGAATTTAACGTCACGCCCTGGAAGACTAGCCCGATGGGCACTCCAGATATAATCTTATAATCTGAAGATTGATTATTTTCCAAGGAAATGCAAAGTTATTGCAGAAAAATCACGTAAAACAATACCTGTCTATAAAACTAATGATCTAGTTTGGGTAAAGCTTCACCCATTGAGTAAAGCAAGTCAAGGTAGAAGTGCAAAATTGATGCCAAGGAAAGACGGGCCCTACATTGTGCTATCCCAGAGATCTCCTACTACCTTTGTGGTAGCTATTAGTTGTGACAAACCTGATGAACCTGTAGGTGTTTGCCATGCATGAGCTTTAACGCATTTTCTGAGTAACACTAACACAGTGACCCAATCTCTTGTAGAGCCTCTCAGGAGAAGAGGAAGACCTCGAAAGAACCATTGACTCCTAGAATTGCTAGAGAGAATACCATGTCTATTATTACACCACCTCGCCGAGACGGCCTTCGGAGGTGTAGGGGGAGGATGTAACGCCGTAATTCAACGCTACCTTCCATGTACTATTAAACAGTAGCCAGATGGCGTCACATGTTCTTTTTGGTTAGAAGCGCAAGCTCGATGGAAGGCAAGAGACTTTGCTAGCAGAATGATGGAGTGATGTTCGTGATTCTGTGTTCGTGATACTGGGATTTGCAATAATATCCACTAATCGAATTATTGAAATACAAGCGTTTGAAAAACTATAATAAAGACTCGATAAATTTCAAAACGAGGTCTTGTCTTTTACTTTCATAAAATTAATGAAATAAGAAAATAAAAATTACTTAAATGCAATATATACATATTCCTTGTTTTTGTTTACTATTTATCTTTAATGTTACAGTATTAGATATGTATACAAAATTATCTCGTCATTTGCTAGATGGCTTAAAAAAAGCTAAAAGGTTGGATTTGAACCATACGTTTATAATTTTGGAAATTGGTTGGCTAACTTTTGTTCTTTCATCAAATATCAAAGTTAAAATTACTAAACATATCATAGCAATACTCTTTGAAATTGTAAACATTCGTTACCGTTTACATTTAAAATTTAGTTGTTTTTTTAATTCAATGTTCATGTGAAATCATAAATGCAAACTCTTATTGATGAGGCTGTATTATTACCGTTACAACACTAATGTAACAGATTTCTAATTGTAGCAAAATATAGTACTTTTTCCTTAAAAATGCATTCATGTATCCTCATATATAAACTTTATGTTATAGAATTATGTTTTTCCTTGTAAGTGGGTATAATAGTGTTATAAAAATTTCTCCCCAAAGCACAATAAACTTTAAGATGTTGACATGCAACAACATTTATAGAAGAAAATAGTTTATAACTTGATGTAATTTATTCATGGACACAATTCATCCGATGACTCCCAACAACATATAATAAAGAAAACAATTTATTACTCGACATAATTTATACATAGATATATTTCATACAAAAAATAGATATTTTTCTTGATAATAGTGAGTAGATACCTATTAAATTTCTTCATTTTTCAGTCCCAGTCAATAAAAAATATTGAAATTCAATGTAAAACACTTTAAGGGTTTTCAGGCTTGTTTACTAGATATTATTATTACTAAAAGTTCTATTATCACTTGAGTTTTGAACGGTATGAAATTTTCAACAAGGGAAAATTAATTTTATGGTGTGTAAAAAAAGAATTGAAATAAGATGGGTGGAACAGGTGTGATTAAAATAGTAACGAACTTATTTGACATCCATCTTGCCTTATTTTCCAAATCCTTAAATTATCTGTGGCTATTGTAATTAAATTTATGCTGCAAAATTAGGTAATATGCAGAAACAATATAAATGGATTGATAAAATCATTATTTAGAGGTTATGAAAATATTTTTCTCTTGGTTATATTTTAGAACCTTGTTAGGTTTGTTACATTACAAAATGTATCAAACATTTTAATGCGTTATTAAATTTATTTTTCTTGTTCCCTAAATTTCTTTTATTGATTGACTGTATCAAGTATATGTAACTCGATATACTTATGAAGTTTTCTCATGAGTCTCTAGTTTTTCATTAGTTCTCATTGTGGGAATAGTATCAATATCAATATATTTAATTAAAAAAAGTCAATCATTATAAGTTTCAAAAGACTGAAACTTTTAATTATTAACTTTGTTTTGATTAAATATACTGACATTGATATTACTATATTAAAATGTATGCAACTATTGATTGCATAATATTTATTAATGCACAGAGAAACAGAAATGTGGTAAAATAAATATTCAAATAAAAATATACAGTTCTTTTAAATGTTACAATACATTAAAAATATATATTATAGTTCTACATGTAGGTGAATAATGTTAGCATTTATCATGAACAGTTTGTTTTAAAATTTTCGTAAAAATATTCATTTTTACAAAAAAGCAATAAAAATATAAATATAAGAAAGCATTATATGTAACTTGAAAAGGCTCACACGTCATGTAATAATAATTAACATACATTGTGTCTGATTTTTAGGTATTGATTCCTCATGGGTCTTATTATGCCAAACACAGAATGAAAACTTTTTGTTTCATTTAGTTAAACAATTTAAAAATTCATCTATAGTTAAATATAGATTTAAAATCTGTTTACTATAAAATTAAACGTATAAAATAAAAAAAAAGATCAATATCATGTAAATAATAAATGCTTTTGGTTGTGTATTTTCTCTAACAAAATAAATAAAAGATGATTAATAGGATTTTAAATGTTTAATGCGAGAAGAGTTAAATTAGAACATTAGGTCAAGATTAAAGTCAGTGAACAAAAACATTGCTTACAGATAGAGGATTGTTTCCAGAAGGAGTGCGTCGCATAAGTATTGTGTGTCCTATTCATAAACGTATTAAAATGACATCTTGTGTTTTACATTGCAGAGATTTCCAGAGAGAAATAGCGGAGTTTAACTGATTAAATTTATTATGAGTTTGAAGATATTCATTGATCTTGCTAGTAATCGTTGATAGCTGTCATAAGGTATTTTACAATATTACAGTACGGAATGGTTGGAGAGATTACACATGATGTAAATGTGTGATTTTAATCGAGCTATTTGCGATTTTCTCTTCACTAACATTCAGGTTCATTTGGTAATTTGAATTGCATAAAATAACAACTCCTTAACATGCAAAATGATACGTGGTTAAGTGAATTGGATTAAGTTAAAAAAGGTAATGAATTGAATTAGAGACAAAGTTACATAAAAGAAATGCAGTTGAAAGGAAAGGAAGATAGTTGCTAAAGACAAGTTGATAGTTGTGTAGATTGAAGTGCATTAATTGCTTATGTTGGAATTGACTCCTTGTCAGAATAACAGGTGTAGAAGTTGTTATAATCGAAATGTGCTTACTTGGAATGAATAATTAGGTAAGCAAAGACTTTATTATTATAATATAAACTAGAATTAATTGAATTAAAAGGGGTTAGATAGAGAGAAAATATTCTATGTTAAGGCTAATAAACCATATCATCATTTCTCTCACGTATTTTCAATTGTAATCTTGAACTTATTTACTATTTAATTAGACTTTAAAACGGTTATTGAAATAAAAATTGAAGGACATATATCACAAATTTAGCAGAAATGTCAACTGTTTCGTTATCTTGCGTCCCTACTAGGGAGGGTATCCAAAAACGTATACATCACATTACCAACAACATACGCAACATATATTTAGCAATAACACTTCTATACGGAATAAAGTTTGAATGCGAGAGTTTGATAACAATCATTTATCAAATATATATTTTTTATGAGTTGAAAATATCCTTTTCTTCCTATTTACAATATTTCTAAGTATATGCATGATTTTAAAAATCTATGTACTTTAATTTTATATTAAATTATGAATTCCATATTTTAGATATAAATACATAAATCAGTATCAGTGAAACTGAATAACTAGTAAAAGAATAGGAAAATTTTATTGACTCCATTTCTCTGAAGGATATTCTTTCTGTATAGAATTATTAAGAGAAATCTTGGTGAAATAATGTAGCCTAAAAGAGAAGATATTAGGTAGATGCTTTCCTAAATTGAAAGTGAATAAAGTTTTTTCCAGAATTTACCTAAATAATTAATGATTTTTTCTCGAAATTTTATAAGGAGCATTTTCAAATTTGACACTGGGGTTTTAGAATATTAATTGAAAATTTGAATATAAAATATCATGTACATATCATGGATCTTGGGAGGATACAGGTAATCCTTAAAATGCCTTAGCCATTAGTTTTTCGATATACTTCTTATCGTATCAAACTGATGCTTATGCCTAAATTCCTGTAAAATGTTTAAATTATGCATTAAAAAGAAAAATATGACTTTCTACATGCTCTATTTCTCAATTTAATACAAATAATATAGTGAAACTACTTAAGGCTGTTTTGTTTCTTTTAAAAAAACTACTTTTTATGCTCAAAAAAGTAGTTTAATTTAGTTTTCATTAACGATACGTTAGAAGCAACATAAGGGCTATTGGCTACGGACCTCGAAATTTTGAACTTCGCTCAAGTGATGAGAATGACATCTGAGCTGGCACTCATCTCTCAAACTACCACACCACGCCAAAAAGGAGGATCCCCGACAGATTTAATGTGCATCAGCCTCGGCTACACGGCGGATCTTTAGCTGCCAAGGAACGAACCCGTGACTGAACGAAAACCGCTGGCCACGAATCCGAAACCATGATCACTATGTTACCGTTGCCACTCAAGAAATAGAACAAGAGAAGGAAAGTATTTTTGACGTATTTAAAGTCATTGGAAATTTGAACTGAAGTTAAAATTAATATTTTCCTTAGTTCCAACAATTGTTTTGTAAATTAGAAAACTATCTATTATTTTATTCGAAATATAACTAAATTATGAATTTTATTTAAAAATTCTTATAATTTTTTGAAATAGTTGAGAAAAAAAAATTCCCAAAGACTGGATGGAACCCCGACAAGCAGCCCCCTTACAGACTTAGCTGTGCCGAGGCTATTCGAAACTCCTAATTAAATAATATACAAGTATGAGTTGTGCTTGTGCAAAAAACTATAAATTCTGTTTTTCTTGGAATTGACTGTGGTTGGTGCACTTTCCTACTTTCATGAGTAGATACTATTTGAGTGTACTACACATCTACCTAGTCCCATTCTCCCTGAATTTCTCAAATCATGTTCTTTCCTAGCAAGAAATAAAGCGGATTTGTAAAACGTATTTTTCTCTTCATGTTGCGTTCATCTAAAACTTTACATTTTCATGTAAATCATTACAACATTTGGAAATTTTGCTTTCTAAAACATTTAAATATTCCATTGCGCATTATTTTTTTTAAAAAAATATTATTTGTAATGGTACTGCTGGTCCACAAATAACATATTCTAAAATTGTACGAATTCTTCTTTGTTACAAATTCTTAAACTTCATAGCATTTATCCTCCATTCGATTTAGTTTTGCAGAATATTCGATAAATATTCCTGCTTCCTTCATGTTCCTAAGTTCTAATTATTTGATGTATCTCATCGGATTCTCGGAAAATATGTTTCGATTGTAAAAGCATATTCCATTTGCTAGAATTGATAGTTCATTCATTACTGTTTCGCCACATATTGCGTAAGTGGGGCGTAATACTGATATGAAATTCGATCAAAATAATCTTAATTGCATGCATGAGTCACATTTTTAATAATTTCGTTATTAATGCATCGAAGGAAGGAATATTGGATGCACTAGTTTTCAATACAAGTCACATTTCCCAATTACATTCTGAACAATTCAATTCATGTACAATGAAGAATTGCTCACAGTTGTGCAACCTTACTACGTAGGGAATTAATTCGTATCGGATGTTTTCGGAATAAATCGATGTTCATTGCCAGTCAAAGTTATAACGGCTGTCTATGAAAGAGTCACACGGCATCATTTTTAATGATTCATTCTAATAACTTGACGAACATGCATGTTTCACAGAAATCCCACTTTTATATATATATATAATTTTCATTATGATATGCATACGTATAAGAAAATATGTTCTAAAAATTTAAATATATTTCCAATTGATAACTTAATAGTATAAGTGTAATATTATGATAATTTATAAATCATTTATGAAACAGCAAATTCGTAAGGGATTTAAGACGTTTATTTCTGATATGCGTTTATATCATTGAATAAAACTTTCTGTTCTCTCGCATATTTATTCCTTTCTAAAATTCAATAAATTATTTAACAAATAATCAATGCAGTTCTCAAAATATTTTCTAGTCGTTTAAAGCAAAGAAATATATTAGGTGTTTTATCTAAACAAAAATGTAAGTCATACTGAAATTGTAACATTTTAGCCAGTTTTTATCATTAAATTGAAGATAATCAAAAGCAACTCAGCAGATTGCTTAGTGATAATTCAAGCTATAAATCATGATTAAGAAGGCAAGTACAGGTGTAATGAAAATCAATGCACTTTATATATCCCACATAGAGAGATATATCATACCTCAATCATTCAAAAGGTGAAGATTTAATTTATTTAAAAAAGATCAAAACTGTTGAATATTAATTATAATTGAAATAATAAATTTAAATAGATTTATGGTATATATTCGTTATGCTATCTTATTCATAAGATGTGAAGAATAGAATACGAATTATCTTAGTACAAATAAAACTCAATCTATAATAATTCTTGTAGAAATATGTCAGCGCTTTTTCAATTTCTTTTTATTATAGCTCTACCAGACGATGACCACCGCCCTCGAGTCATCTAGTGCTCTTACCTCTTATTAAGTTAGCTGATGGGTTCAAGGACCCGCAAAAACTCGCTTACCGATTTCTCAAGGAGTCAAAGCAAACAACACTCTTTAATAGACCCCTAATTGGATTTACCATCCAATCTCTTTCAATAACTGACCAAAATTCGAGACTATTTTTCTTTGTTTCCCTTCATCCAGTTTATGTGTTTTTGCTTTGGTTATACTTTGTTTCGTCTTGTTCCTCGTGACTCAATACTTGTGATGAAATTCCTTCTTAGATGTGAAATTATCTTAATAGATAAATTCTGCTTTTTAACTTTTGTTTTTTAACATTCACAGGATTGTATGACCATTTCTGAAATATTTAGTCATTAGCACCCACGGGTTTCTTTTGTTCCATGGAATCGTTGTTGATAGGCTATTTCTTAATAACTCTTTTTTTTTAAATTTTGTTAATCTTCAAGTATTTTTTTGGCTTTAGACAAGTTTAATTAGTAGATTGGCTTTTGTTAATTAAAGTATTAGTTTGTAATTTAGGTGTATTTGGAAATTATAAGTTATTTTTCTTTAGTTATCGTAAACGAAACTTTACTTTTGTCGAATATAAGACTTTTCATTTTAATTAAAGTTTCTCACCATTATTAATTCACGGAATTAATTTAGTACTTAATAATATTTTTTTTAAAACCGAAATTTTTTATGCAATGCCATTAGCTACCTGTAACTGAATTATTATGTTTTTTAAATTCGTCTAGAAGCCCAACTATTTTTAATAATTTGTTTAATCCACATTTGTCGAATGATCTGTAATACTAACCAGTTGCGCATGTATATTCTTTGTAAACATTTTTCTTTTAAAATTTAAATAAATGCTGTCAGACAAGTTGATCTTATAGCTCTAATGACTTATTAGATTAAAGCAGTATATCTGGAAAAAAACTTATTTGGACGATACGAGAACAAAAGCTTTGAATCATTCAATAATATAGCTATTGGAATTTTAAAAGCATATACTCTTAAGAATATATTTGCAAAAGAAATTTAAAGAACATTGTAACAAATTTTTTTATGATTCATATACTTTTAGAATGCAATTTATATTTATTTTTCAAAAGAAGAACCCTAGGACTTTTATTCTGGCAAAAACTATGGAATGGGAACAAATTCTTATAACATTTTGAAAAGTTGAAATTTTCTCAAATTTAAATAATTTTAGACAATGCGGTATTGAATATTTATTTAGTGTCACATTCTTTTGCTGAAAAATATTTTGTGTCCAATTAATATAATATATATTTGGCAATAGCAAGAAATAAAATGTTTGTTATTGTTTTAGCATATTTGAAACAATTATGTATATTATGTCACTGCAGAAATAAAAGAGAGCAAATGCCTCCTTCTAACAACCAGTGCAAGGAATGACTATAAAAGAGAAGTAATTAAAAGCAATAAATTGTGTCTTTTTTGTAGCGTATCCTAGTTTTGTCCAGATAAATTCTTCGCTTTTATAAGAAAATAAAAAAAATTTGCGTGATAACTAAGTTTTTTAAATTTATTTAAAATAAATTTTTAAGACTTTCAAAGAGCTTGAAGTTATTTATGCAAATTATTCATAATAATCTTAACCATATTTTGTTGATTATCATATCTGATGTTCTGTCAAGATGTTACCTAACTAAAAAAGTAGATATAAACTTGAGAAATATTATAAGAAAAAACGGATGAATGTTGGCTTACCGACTGTCACAGCACACACACACACACACACACACACACACACACACACACACACACACACACACACACACACACACACACACACACACACACACACACACACACACACACACACACACACGCGCGCGCGCGCGTGTGTTAACTGAACTTTGAAAATGTTTTTGAATGTAATTTTATGTACTATCTTAATTTGATATAGTGGTAAAAGGAATTTGAAGTCAATTGGAATTATAAGCTCATGTTTATATAAAAAGTAGAACACCATGAAGGAATAGTTAGATTTTTTTTGAAATTTATTTCATATGTTATCTGTAAGATGCAAATAAATGATGGAATGCAAATTGCATAAAAATATTATTACATTTCAAAATTCAGTAATTTCTGTAAGCACCCTGTGCAGCAATAAGTGCTTAACATTTTATCATAATCAAACAGATTTTGAATCTGTATCTGAAGAAAAGTTTTCCAATTCCTTCTATCCGAGAGCAAAGTTTGTAAGGGTGTTTGGTCTGAAGGAAGGGTCGACATTTTTAAAATACTTAATTTATTTACTGCTCATCTACAATTCTATCCTATATCTCCCCCTTCTCTCTCTCTCCTTCTTGAAAGCTTATACTATATATATTAGTCCTAACTTGTATGATCATGTTCTCTTTTTCGGAGGAAGCTTTCTAATAAAAATAATTTCTAAAGTCCGAAAATTCCCCTAGGGGACTGTTAGTGACAAGATCGCAGATAGACCTGTCACTAGTTCAACCACATTGGCTATATGATGAGCATCACGAGTGAGATACCGACCGATGGAATTCTAAACACGTTCCATAGATAAGCTAATAGATGAGTAGGTAGCCGAATGAAGAATTGCATGAAGAGGCATTGAACAATCCTAGTAGCATGTGGATGTATATTGTCCTTTTGAAATACAGCTCAAGAATGATTTGAATGAAGGATGAGACTTCTGGTTCTTGAACTTCTTTGAAGCATCAGTGGCTGTTGAGATTGATTGCAAATCTTATCAGCTGCTATCTTACAAGATACCCATTGGCACACCAAATCATAATGTGAGTTGCTCTTTTAATATGATGTTGGATAACGCTCTCCGGAAGATGGCGTTAATCATTACTAAAGCGGATATGGTACTCATTACAATTCAAATTGAAGCGAGATTCATTCGAAAATTGAATTGTTTTTCCAATCTGCACATCAGACTTTATGTTTATGAGCCCATAACAGCTTCAGATACCGATAGTCTACACGTTAGAAGAATCCTGTACAAAAGAACTTTTGCACGAAAATCACGTGACTCTCCACCATCCGTCATGCTATGTGAGTGAGGTGTCTGTCATCCCGTGATGTAGTAACAATTCCCCATTCTTTGGCAAATTTCTGATTCATCTGCTTATCTTCAATTCACTGTATCATTCTAGATACATAGCACTCCATCCGAGCTATAATTACACGGTAAGATAATTTCCTTTCCAACGTCTCGCTACAGTTCTCTATTTATATACTTGTTAAGGTGTACAAGGGCGCTAATTTAGCATACACATGCCCTATGACGGGAAATTTCTAATCATTAGAATACTACATTATAATTTATATATGTTGCAAATTTCACCTAAATCACATGATTCCATTATGTTGCTGCAATTTTTCCAATCCTAAGTGTAGTTTAATTTTTGTGATAGAATACTTACGGATTTAATGGATTTTGTTACTATATATACAATCAGGACATTTAAAATTCAGAATTATAAACTATATCACCTAATAATAGTACACAAATTTTAAAATAGTTTTCATTAATTTTATTTTAAAAATTTGTATGCGGAATTTAACATTTTAAAATTTACTATAAATTTTATTTCTGATCTTTACATTACGTGAAGCATTTTGAACTGTGTATGTAGTTATTGCAGTGCAGTGCCTGAAGAAACCTAATTTATTATACGGTATTTATGTTTCGAAAACCAAACTTATTATAAAATGTATTTAGTGATTATTATTTAAAATCCTTCACAGTCCAATGACTACTAGATTTCTTATACTGTAAAAATTCTCAATATCCACTTCCAAAATATGTTGAAAAACTACAAGAATATTTAGTTATACATTACTATCAAACAAAAACGTTGTTATCGCGAACATTTTAGATGTCTAACTATTTAGTGTCTTTCTAAAGTGGAGGTGCAAGAAGAGGGTTGGAATGCGAGATTGTCGATAAAATAATCTCTAGAGTTAAGTTGGCATCTCTACTGTCTTGGAATATCTTCAAGAGTGGCAATTATGCGTTTGATATGGCCCATAAAAATAACTACCGAGTAACAGAACTGGGACATTTAAAGAGGTGGTTCTGGTCTGAGTAAGAAAAACAAAAATCTTTATATATATATATATATATATATATATATATATATATACGCCCAACTCATTTTTACACCGTAGGTAGATACGTTCCTTAAAAAAACCATGCAAACATTTCGTGTAAAAATACATGCGACATATGTTAAATTTGGGGACAAGTTCCTC
>BMAW01034617.1:140718-167846 GCA_019974015.1 Nephila pilipes | reverse complement strand
CTTAAACAAAAACTGTTTAAAACGATTCGTTACAAGAGATTATATTTAATTAAAATTTTCAAAAATATATATTCTTTACTGATTCTCTCTGTATAAATTTCTACAAGTATATTAACATATCAGAAGTCACTATCCTCAGATCCCGATTTTACTACTGAATTATTGCTCAAGGGAATGTATGTAATACCTCGCGTGAATGGTAATGATAATAAACGGATTCTATTAAAAAAATGTGCTTCATTTTTTATTTTTACGTCAATTTCAAGTGCTTTTGAGACGGGTTGTTATTTGCTACTAAACATATTATTTACTGCAGAAAGTACTTAGCTTTTATACGCATTTTAAAACAATAACACGATTGCAAATCTTTTTCTTCATACCTTCTAAAACTGATTTTTTTTTTCTTTTGTAAATATAGTTTCCTTATCAATTAATTTCCTTATCAATTCCTTATCAATTACAAAACACGAAAAATAATGAAACGCCAATATACGAATATAACTCAACAGTAAAACTTTTATTATTTGATTGAAATTTATAGACTTGAATCCAATAAAATTTTTAACAATTTTTAATTAGTAATGTATTCAACACGTTTTGTTTGAAAAGAAAACTATATTCAGTAATCTTATTCTCTGGATAAAGATTATATTATTCTGTTTTACATATGAATTTATTTTTCTGTCAGTAATAACAAGATAGATAATGTCATCTCTTCCGAAGCAATGATTTTATCCAATGCTATTAAATTATTATCCCCATCAACAAATGTCTTTTTAAAAATAGTTATAACACAGAAAATATAAATGGAAAAATGTTCTGAAAACTATAAAGCTATATATTGAATAATTTTAAAAAGAAAAATTCCCAAAAAGCCAAAAAAAAAATCTAAAAAAACTTAAGAGAAAAATCAAAATTTTCGAAGTGTAACACTCAAAGGTATGTAATAAGAATGAGATTTACTCAGGGCTGATTCTCATTAATGCGTTATTTCAAGTCAAAAAATACTTAAAAAAGCATTAAAAAAGATTAAAAATCGACTTAAAGTAAAACACCTTACCATATTTCCACATGAAATATAAATAATTTTTAAACGTTACCAAAATACAACACTAAACTCTATAAATAACATTTTTTAAATGTTGCTTGAAAACCAGCACAAAATTCTGGAGAAAAAAATCAAAAATCAAGAACCAGCACAACATACAAATAGTATTGGAGCGAAAAATTATTTCAAAGAAACTTATAAAATCAGAAATTTAAAAAAAAAATTGAATGACTTAAATTGTTAATAGCAAAATTTTTAAAAAATTTCATAACATCAAAATAAATCAGTGCCATGTGTCAAACTACATCATAACTAAATCTAAAAAGAAAACTTTTAGATAATACATTTAAATGGTAAAATAAAATTAGATTAGAATAATTAAAAAATTAATCATAAAATTAAATTAGAAATTACAACAATTTAAATAATAATAATTAATGAAAGTAGAAAAAATTTTAATTTCTTGAATTAAAAACTTTACTATGGAAAATTAAAAAGAAAAAGGAATTAATTAATAAATAAAAAACAAGATATATAATAATTAGGGAAAAATTAAAAACAAAACTTAATCCAAATAAAAAGGAAATATTTATTCTTCAAGGAAATCAATCAAAATTATAAACCCAATAATATAAAAAAATAAAATATGTAATTAATTAATTTCATAATTTTTATATTTTGAGTTTCTCTTTGAAGATTAAATGGATAATCAGCTTTAACAGAAGTAAAAAAATTATTTAAATTATTTTGAATGCTTAAACCTTGTTAACTACTTTGATATTTCTAACTAAAAAATTACATAACATATTATACACATGTGTATGTGTTTGTATAGTTTTTCATTTTTTTAAAAATCTTGATTTCTTCCCTACAATTTTTAATCCTTTTTAAAATTGAGAAACACATACATGCTTTTCACAGACAGTTTTATAATTAAAACGATGAGAAATATTGAAAAGACCTTTAGGATCATGTATCCAGCAAGTTTCGAAAGCGTGCGTCCGAAATATTGGAAATGTAATCTTTTCGATTGTTTACAAAAAAGTGCTGAATCAAAGCCTTTAACGTCGTTTCAATTTAGGTTGATTGTTTTGTTTGTCGTGGAAAATATTTTTAAAATAATTATGTTTATTGTTATAGTTTGAAAACATGCTTCCACTGCTTAAATATTTGCAACACTATTCTCTACCTTTCTTGTAAACAATTGAACTGAATACATTAACCATTCTATTTAAGGGGAGGAAAAGAAACTTAATTATAGAAAATACAGAGCAGTTATCGGAAAAATATTTTGCATAGTTTTTGTTTAACAAAAAGCACTTGTTTATCTTGTTTTGCCAAAGTAATAAGAAGTTCTTTATATTCAGCTTATACTATTATTTAAATGCGCTGTATATTTTTTACTTATTTCTGTTCGAAATTTAATTTATTTACTATTCATGATGTAGAATTAAAAAAAAATTCTTTTTGAGCAAAAAGGTTATTCATATTACTGGAAAATTATTGCAATTCAATTGCTGTAAACATAAAATATTTAGAGATTCTTTTAAATTACAAACTGTTGTTTTTCAAGTCAACATCGGCAATGTAGATGAACATTTATTTATTACACTGAACATTTTTACTTGACTATTTCTCCCACACTCAGATCCAATGATCACAGCCAATACACACGTAATTTTGGGCAATGCTGAAATGGCATGTTCAGCACACACACTGGCATTCTTCTCTCCCCGCCAACGGGCGGATTTTGAACCTCGTTAGATTCACTGTGTATCAAACCTTCTACACAATGGGTTATATAAAAAAAATTAAAAATTAAGTTAAAAGTGCGTATCAAAATGGGTTATATAGGAAAAACAGATATGTTTATGTAATTCGAACTAAAATGAAGCTTGAAACGTCATAGCTGAATGAATACGGTTGTAAACTTCGTGGCAACAGGATTCATGTCGAGTCATAGGTTCGAATTCTAATTTCATAATAGACGGAATAACAGCTTTTATGACTACATATCCCATAAAACCATTCAATACATAAATCATAAAAGTTTTAATTACTTATTGTTTATTAAAGTCGCACTTACAGCAGAGCTTGATAGTTGTTGTGACAGACATTGTAATTTTAAACAATGATCAAGTGATGAAAATAGCACCTGAGCTGGCACTTTTCTTGTTCAGACTTCCATATCATATCAATGGTAGAATCTGGAACCTTTACAGATTTAACTTCATTCGAGCCGCTTCACAGCGGGTCTTTAATGGCATTAGGACCCTAACTACCGATTCGACGGAAACAAATTCAAACCAATTCCTAATGTATATCGGTGGGTAAATTAAGAAAACGAGGGACAAGTAAAAATAGTAAATTCATCGGGGTCTCAGGACCCTTAAAACTCAAAATTTTTGAATTTTTGAAAAAAATATATGTTAGAGCCTCATCTGTTCTGAACATTTTGGAACCAAAATTATAACGATACTTTGAAAATTCCCAGAGTTATTAAGAAAAAACTGAACTTTGATTTGAATTCTTTTATTGTCATTTTTCAACTTTAACATCATTTTTCTCAGAACAAAAATTTTTAACTTGCGCGCAGGATTTCTTGGAAACTATTTAAGATATCAGTATGAAATTTTATGTACATGTTCAAAAAAGGTTTCTTTATGACTTATACATCAAATTGTAAACAAATTATTGACAGAAAACCTTTTATCGGAATTTTAATTGGATCATTTCTTAAAATTTCATATTTTTTTTTAATAATTGTATTAAAAAAAGTTTTTTTTTCCGCTAAATTTCTCAAAAAGTGTGTATAACTTTCAGAGTGAACTTTTTTTATAAGGTAACATCCCTTAGGTAAATTTTAACCAATAATAAATATACTTCAGAATCATGCAGGCAGCAAAATATAGATTTTCTTAATTTTGAAAAAATGTCCAATTTATTTTTTATTATAACTTCTTAAAAATTCCTTTAAATCTTATGAAAATATGAGAATAAATGTATATAAATATGAATATTATTTGGTAAAAATTTTAATTGTCTGCTTTGATTCATTGGTAAATTATATTGTTTTGAAAAATGATATTTGTTTCGCTACATAGACAAGTGTTAAGAGTCCTGACACCCCTTCTGTCCCACACTCAGATCCAATAATCACAGCCAATTAACACGTAATTTGAGGCATGTTCAAATTTTTGAACTCAACTTAACCGTTGTATTCGTAAAGTGTGGACGTGATAGGTATGTGCCTTTTCTGGTATCAACTTCATCATCTGACTGTGATTCTACAATTATCGGGTGTATCGGCTGTGGCTAAATGATCTTTGTATCAGGCAAAAATATGCAAAGAAATTGGAAACTGTGCGTTAAAAAAAGTTCCATTCCCAAGTTCAGGTTTAGAAAAACACTCGATTAACATAACTGACCTCATTTGTATTTGATTACAATCCTAGCAATAATTTGCTATTTATATTATTTTAATGAATACCTAGCATATTTTACAACCCTTATAGAACGTTCTTTAATCATAATCAATATTTTCAAATCAAATTAAATGTTTATATAATATGTCATTTATGTTCTTCGTCACAATACATTTCTCGGTTTCTCTCGCTTCTTAACCCTGAAGTAAAGATTTTTTGAATCGTAACTTAATTCCTCACCATATTTAAAAATAAAATTTACATTAAATTTAAGTAAAAACATTTTAATCAAGCTTTTATTAAAAGGTATATTAAAAAGCATAAAAATATTTTTAATGTAATATATATATATATTATAAAAGCTTGAAGTGCTTACATAAGATTTCAAAGTAATTAACGATAAATTAAATGCCATAGCTACTTATATGTGAGATCAAAAGAAGTATTAACACCTTAAACGTTAGTAAATTAAACATTATTTTACATTCTAAGAAATTAATTTTTTTTGCCTTTTCGTCCATCTGTAAATGAAATCTTGATTTAAGAATGTTTTTACTTATATTCATTTAATTTTTTTTATAACAGAAATTTAAAAGTAAAAAAGAAATTGAGTGAGATGTGCGGGAGGGTGAAATTTCAAATATATTGGACGTTATTAAGTTCAGGACCCGAGCCATCATTCGTCAATCCGTATCTGCTTAAAAATGTCATAATATTGTATTAGCATCGCAGGGTTGTATGTGTATGCAAATTTCAGCTCGATTGGATGATAGGGTTAAAATTCAAATTCATTTTACTAGACCAGGGATGGCAAACCAATGGCACGCGTGCCACTGATGGCATGCGACACAATATTTTGGGCACGCCACCGATCACGAAGTTCACCATGAAGAATATTACGAACGAACATTAGTGATCCATTAGTGTTCGGGCGAGGGGTGGTGGGCAGGAGGCTTGCTCATTTGTTATAGTAGTTACATCGTGGACTACAATTGCTAATGACGCATAGTTTGTTTACGCATAGTATAATAGTCAATTTCGTAAACACAACTGTATTTTTAAGTTTATTTGTATTATATTTACGATTTTTAACTGTTATTTAATATGGCTAGTTCAGCAAAAAAACAAAAAGTGTAAGATAGTAAGTGTATTAGAGAATTTCAAACTTGGTGAACTGAGAAACATGACCTAATTAGTAAAGGCGACTAAGCGGTATATATTTTATGTTCTGAAACAGTGGTATGTAGAATATCGTCTGTAAAACGTCATTTAGTAACAAATCACAAATTCGTTAATCAAAAAAGCGAACCAGAGCAAAAGCAATTAATTGCAAGTGTAATGAAAGACGGAAATACAGTCGAAGTCTATGATTAAATATGTTGGCAAAAATTGTCATACAAGTGCAGCAAGTTACTCGGCTGCAAATGCCATTGCTCGGTATAGTAAACCTTTTCAAGAGGGAGACTTTTTGAAGGAAGCCTGGTTAGCTTGCGCGTCCTCACTTTTTGATGATTTCGATAATAAAGCTAAGATAATTCAGCGCATCAAAGATACTCCACTATCTAGAAACACAACAAAAGAAAGAATCTTAAAACTGGCCGGAAATGTAGCAGATCAACAAAAAATTGACATTAACTCCATTCCTTTTATATCTATGTCTTGACGAAAGCACTGACGTCACTAAATATGCACGTTTAGCTGTTTTTGCTCGACATTGCGTAGGAAACGTCCTCAAGGAAGAATTCATTGCAATAATATTGTTGCTAACAACTACAAATGGCACAGTTATTTGTAGGGCTGTTAAAAATTCGCTTGCTGAGAAATAAATTGATTTGAAAAGAATTGTTTTAGTAGCAATTGATGGTGCTCCAAGTATGGCGGGCAAAAAAAGGGCTTCATACGTTTATTTCAAACAGACGTAGGACTTACGATTCTTGAATTCCCCTGCATTATTCATCAACAAGCCTTGTGTGCTAAGAGTGGTTTAACATTCCTTGATAATGTAATGGCGGTAGTCACTAGAATAGTCAATCTCATTTCGTCACAGGCTTTAAATAAGCAAAAGTTTGGTGCTTTGTTAAATGAAGTCACCTAGGTGTATAATGGATTACTGATGTATAATAATGTTCACTGGTTGAGCCACGGGAACATACTTCAAAGATTTGTTGATTGCTTGGAAAAAAATCACTGTTTCTGCAAAGGGAGGAAAAATTTAAGCAATTCTTACAGATGTTGGATGTTATTGACTTTCAAAATTGATGTTTCTTACAGACATATGCCAACGTTTCAATGAATGCATGTTTTCAGGAACAATATTATTATAAGAAACTACAAATATTTTCCAAACTTGAAAAAAATATCAACGATTTAGATATACATAAGAAACCAGGCGAAGAAACAGTTACTGAAGAATTTATTTCTATAATTGATTCTTCAATCAATGAATTTTCAGCGAGATTTTCACAATTCAAAAAATTATCGGAAACACTAAGTTTATTATGTACCCTGATATGACTTCATTTGATAAACTGAACTTGTCCAAATTTGATTGGTTGGAAATTGAAGAATTTGAAGTGCAGCTTATTAATTTCCAGTTTAGTTCAATATCGATTCAAAAATTATTGAAACAAGGAAAGAGTTGGAATTAATTGAAACAGAAAAATTGGCAAGCAATATAAGTAAAAATGCCAATAACAAAATTTTGGAAACATGGAATTCGTTACCAGACACATTTAACTGTTTGAAGAAGCTGGCTCGTGCTATTTTAACTATATTTATATCTACCTATGCCTGAGAGTCATTATTTTCAGAGATGAATAACATTAAAGACTCTCTTAGAATCCGTTTCACATATGACTCCAGTTCAGCATGCACTCTGCTAAAAGTAACATATTACAACCCTAATATAAGTTATTTGTCATCTAATCCTCAACAACGGAAGTCACATTAATATTACTTTAATTTGAATTATGAGTATAACTGTGACATTTCAAAATGTATTTTTTTTTGAGTAAGTAAAGAGTTTTGAGTTGATAGTATTTAGTATTATTATTATCCCAATTATCACGAAGTCAAAATTATTTGATGGCACGTCTATGACCTCTTAGCCTTTTTTTTTAGAAAAAATGGCACCTTGATACATAAAGGTTCGCCACCCCTGTATTAGACCAATCCCGCCTCTCCCACTAAGTACGTCACTGCTTGAGCATACAATAATATTGTATCGCAATAGGCTCATACGTGTATGCAAAATTTCAGCTCTATCGATTGATTGGGGGTTGGTCGCGGTTACCTAGTGGTCATGGCCGCGGACTCATGGCTAACGGTTTTCGTAAAGTCTTTGGGTTTAAACCTTAATGCCACTATAAAACCCGTCGTGTAGCAGGGGCTGATGAAAGTTAAAGCTCAAAGTCCTCCCGTTTGCTTGGAGAGGAAGTTAGGAGAGGGAGGAACCAGCTCAAATATCGTTCTCGTCACTTGACCGAAGTTCAAAATTACATGGTCCGTCGCCAATAGCCCACATTATGCTTCTAGCGCGAAATTAATATAATCAAATCAAACAATTGATTGGAGGTGGAATAAAATTCGAGTGCCAATTTTGAACTGGAAAGACATTCATATGAACATAGTAAGTTCAATCAAAGTCTGTAATATGAAACATCCAGGAAAGAAAAATATTCAACTCTATAATTTATACGCATCTTTTTATGAATTATAAAATTGAAGTTTAAGAGGAATCCCCATTTTGAAATCGTATATTTACTATCTATTACATATACCTACAGAACTAAATAAGCAGATAATTAATGAGCTTGATATTTATAAAATTGTTAGAAACTTATCTGTATGCTATATAGAATGAATTTTTCAAAATAAATAAGCTTTTAAAATAATAAAATAAGAAAATGAATCAAAAATATTTCAAAGAAACATCTTATTTTATTCACTTTTCTTCAAAAGACCTTTTATGACTGTTCGTTTAGCTTAAATATGGAATGTAATGAGATTCAGATTTGTACCCAAAAATGAATTCCAACGAAAGCATCAAATATATTTTTCTTTTAATTAAATTTGAATCTATTTGTGAATTATTATGCATAAGAAAAAGCAATTAACGACATTTATTCAATTAACCACGAGAAACACTTTGCTGCTAATTTTTTTCTCGTTCAACAGAAATAAAATTTATCGTCATCTGGGGGTAATAGAATGCACGCAAACTTTTGTGTGGGGTAATTAAGCAACTTTTCTTTGAATATGGCATGCAGAATAAATAATAACTGAAGTTAGATAGTTAAGATATAATTACGCACTTAGTTCCGAAAAAAAATTATTTATTAAAGGTAATGTACGCAAAAAGGTAATTTAAATTATGTTGTTTAAAAAAAAAAAGAGAGATTGAAATCCTTGAGACACGAAACAAAAATATTGCGTGACTTTTTAGTATATATTTAAATATCTGTTAAACGTTTTTATCACTTTAGTTAACGCACCTTAATTAAAAAGGAAAACCAAATTAATTCTGACATAAGTAATTAGAGTTAAATGAATTCAATATCTGTATGCAAGTGATTATTACATTAAAATATTCTACGTTATCATATTTAGTATTATATATCAATTAATCTATTCTTTGTTCTAAGCAATTATTGCTTAAGGGGTTATAATTATGTTTATCCTTTTATTGAAATATGTAATTTTCAGCTGTGAGGAAAAAATAAAATTTCCAACATTCAAAAATTCTGCATTACATAAACAACATAAATTTTTTTCTTCAGGTTGGATCCTAATTTAGCTCCGCCTTAACGACAGAAAACAAAATGGCGTCAAGGTGATAAATGCGCCGAACTTGTAACCCTTGCAGGCAATCGAAGTAACCCTATTTTAATACGATTATAAAAAGACATACCCTATTTTAATACGATTATAAAATAGGGTTACTTCGAATGCCTCCAAGGGGTCATTTTTTTTCCATCGCCAAGGCGGGGGTTAATATATGATTTTACCCTAATTTCAAATACATAACATTTGTTTGTGTAAATGTTTTTAGACAAATACCCTAGTAGTTATGGCCGCGGTAGCCTAGTGGATAAAGCAGCGGAATCGTAGCCAAGGTTTTCGTTGAGTCATACGTTCGAACCTGATGCTACTAAAGACCCGATGTGTAGCCGGGGCTGATGCACGTTAAATCCGTCGGGGCACAAGGTCCTCCAAGTGGTGTGGTGTGGAAGTTAGGAGAGGAAGTGCCAGCTCAGGTGTCAGCCATGTCACTTGTCCAAGGTTCAAAATTACGAGGTCCATCGCCAATAGCCCTTGTTACTTCTAGTGTGACGTTAATTAAACCAAACAAACAAACCTTAGTAGTTATATAGTAACAACCTCGCGGCCAGCGTTGTTTATGTCGTGTAGTGGGATCGAGTCCTGATATCATTAAAAACCAGTCGTGTAGTGAGGCACATGCACGAGAAATCTGTTGATGCTCTATACGTCCTTGTTGTCTTGATGTGGAAGTATAGTGAGGGGAGTTCCAGGTTAGGTATCATCGTTTTGTTATTTGACCTAGTTTCCCAATTACGAGGGCAGTCAATAACAGCTCACAGGTTACTTCAAAATATGACTTTAATAAAACTATCAATCCATCAATATTTTAAAAAGAAAATGTCGAACACAATGTAATCAACTGAAAACCATTTAACTCACTCTGTGTTGATGCTGCCTACTTGAAGATGACTCTTAGTCGCAGTAAAATCAAAAATAAAAGATTTTTATAAAATTCAACATATTTTTTTGAATCGAGAACAGCTTGAAGCCTAAGATCCTCTTGAAAGTAAAATTGCTCGAAATCAATTTTTGAAGTTTTGATTTTTGCAATCTACTTTTTCTTCTGTTTAGTAACATTCGAATAAATAGCACTATAGATGACGATTAAGTAAGCAGATAATTGCAACATTTTTAATTGTTTTAAAATATCCGCTTTCAATTCCTCCTAGTGGCCATGGTCACAAGATCATGACCTCTTTTGTGTCCGTCGAGTCTTGGATTCGAGTTTGGATGTTACAAAACATCCATCGGCTAGCAGGGCTGAAACAAATAAAATTTGTTAAGGTACTAATCACGCTGCCAAACAATTTGAAAATATTCAGAGCCGAAAAAGTAAGAAACTCTGCCCGTGGTGGAGATATAAAGTGCACAAAAGATTTTCGGAGATTTGTGTCCTTCGTCCGACATTCGCTGTGTTTCTCGCAAGAGTTACTTAAATTTTAAAAGGGATATTAGGTAAAATAAGTATCCACGAACGCATGGATAACGGAATGAGAGGGAAAATTGTTAATAGATAAAAAGGCAGCTAAATCATAAGCCAGATAGCTACAGAGTTCCTTTTAACTCTCAAAGTAGTCTGCAATATTTAGAGACAGTTTCAGGTCACTGGATACATATCAAGAAGGCCTGGACAAAGTCGAACAAAATCCACAACAACGAAGGAGAATCATTATTTGGTACTTTTATCTCGGCGACACAGAACTATTACATCTTCACCACTCTAAGCTGAATGCTGCCACTGGAGTACGAATTTCTTAGTTGCCCGTAAGCTCCATGAGAGAGATATGAATATGTATACTAGAAGACCCGCTATTGGGGTTAGCTCACTACCGCACACAAGACCGTGTGCGGCAGTGAGCACGTTTGTTCAATTAGCGCGTTTAACATGGTGTACACAACTGCGCCTTGGACCAAGCTTCAATGAAATACCATGTGTTAGTTATCAGCATTCAGCCTGGACACTGATTCTCTGAGTACTTGTATCTGGAAAAAGCCTGAGACATGATACCAGCCCTCCTTCATCAAGGAAAGGATCATTATGTGAAGGAGATTTAATAATTTGGGGAGGAATTATTTTGAACAGCCGCATATATCTATACGTGTTTGACAAATGCTATTAGGTACGGAGAGGAGATCTTAGAGTCTTATGTTTAAATTTTCAGGGGTGCAGTTGGTTCTGAGTTCCTGTAAATGGACGACAATAGTCTCCTATATACGGCTCAGCTGGTCAACAAATACCTGGAAAGTGAAGATATTCGCCACATATTTTGGACAACCAGATATCCTGATCTTAACCCTATAGTGTACTTTTATAGAATGAAGGTCAGGGGATCAGAGGAAGATGGTTCACTTTCGAAAAAGAACTATCCTCATCCGAGAACAATCCTGAAGCTAAGAATTGCCTTAATGTTGGAATGGAATCGACTTCCACAGGAACTTCTCAACTGTTTCCTGTTTAGTATATAATCACGTTGTGTAACTTGTTTGGCTGTGAGATGGGATCCTATTCAACATAAACTCTAACTTAGTTTGATATTACATTGTCGATTTTGGACATATCTGCACTATGAGTTTTAATGATAAATATGCGTTTATAAAACTACTATTGAATGGTTATCTTTTTATTTCTGTTATAAATATATATTTTCACGCTAAATTTTACTATGAGATACTGTCTGCTAATGTTTCAGAAATTCAACATAATGTGCATATCTCTTAATTTTATACTCAAGCGTAGTTTGGATGCCAGACTATTGGTACATATATACATTGTCACATTTAACTTATTTTCAAAAATGTTAATTTCTTGCTTATTGTCAATAAGTTAAAATTATGAAGAGACAAGCGCAATTTTAAATACTTATCCTTTTAAAATTTGTTACAATTTTATGTAATTTGCAATTAAATTCGATTTGTATTTCTCAAAATAATATTTTACTTTTGTATAGTTACATTAATATTTCGCCAATGATAATTACAGAAAATATTTGTATCAAATGTTACTTAGGTTACTCATCATTATAAAGATCCACTGAATTCATTTGTTTTTACATCCATTGTTAGTTCAGTTTGAGTCTAAGATGCAATGCGAAAAAAAAAATACGACTTAAAAAATTCTAAGCAGCATAAATGCGAATTCAAGTGATTGTATCTGCATCGTTCAAGTTTATAAAAGATTAAGAAATCTACCAACTACAGTCTTTAGAATACTTTTTTTTTTCACAATTTGAATTAATCGTAAGCAAAATACTTCCAAGAAACACTGGGCCACAAAATTAGTGTGAAAATAATAGCACGTGAAAGAATCTAGCACTATATACACAGAATATTCTTAGAAACAACACTTTTGACGCACTGTTATTCCTACCAGAAAATCCAATGAAGATGGGCCATTTAAGAACAGTTAGCTCTTCTTTTTTTCTTCTACCGTCCTCTCTAATGGTCAGCACACAACGCCCGAGTATTGTCACTCACCGAAAGAACAAATGAGTCCATTACCCACAACACATTTCGCCGTTAATGATTCAACGGAAGCAATCGTGTTCCCTGGTAAAAAACATGCGAGATAGTCTTTTATTCAACTCTATATTCTCGGAATTGCGTAGCAGATGCGGAAGAAATCTGCGGTGTTTGTATCTACAGGTTGTAACTCTATAAAAAGGCAAACAAATGTAAAATGAAAATAATACTGTTACAAACAAATACAAACAAAAATAAATAATATTATTGAAAAACCTATTCCGTGTTTTCTAATTAAGTCATTAAAATGGATTCATGTGTGTGGGCCTCCAAATCTTCATCTCATTATAAATCAGAGAATATTGAAGGTGCCTACAAGAGAAAAAAACAGGGTACGTGAAAGTATAAATAAAAAAGATCCTATTCAAATTATATCTTTCTAAATTAAAAATTGTTAAGTATCATTTTCAAGTTAACATAAATCTGAAATGATAACTTTATTCCATATTATTGCATTCAGTGCTTAGAAGTATGATTTCTATAAGAACAATGGTACACGTTCGTTAACGAACGACGGCGTGGACTAGCGACCGGTGGCTTTCAATGAGTCATGGGTTCGCAACTTTGCACCACTAAAGATCTGCCTTGTAGCGGGGCTGATGTACGTTAAATATATCAAGGTTCCGAGTGGTGGGGAAATTTGGAGAGGGAGATGCCAGCTCAAGTGTCATCTCCGACACTTCATTGAAGTTCAAAACAACGAGGACTGTCGTCAATACCCATTGTGTTGCTTCTCAGTGCGAAACTTATAAACAATCAATACGTAGTGGAGTGGCCGCTGCAGTCTAGGCTTCATGATCACGGAATTGCGACCGGTGGTTTTTGTCGAGTCGCGGGTTCGAACTTTGATGCCACCAAAGACCCACTGTGTTGCCGGAGCCGATGCATGGTAGTCTGTCGAGACCCGAAGTCCTCCTGTTGGCATGGTGTGGAAGTTAGGAGTGGGAAGTGCATGCTCAGGTGTTGTCCTCGTCACTTTGTAACGATGGGCTATTCACGATTTTCTCTTCACTAACCTTGGGGACTTTAATTGAGATTAATTGCCTGAAATAGCAATTTCTTCCCAACAAGTATGAAACGTGATTATGCTAATTAGATTCGAGGGAAATAAAGTGAAGTAATTCAGATGTGGTCATATATAAATAAAGGGAAATTTAGAGGATAGAGGAAGAGTGTGGTTAACTCTGCATATATTTCTAGCAATAGACCGATAATATCAAGAATAGTTACTGACTATAGCTGTCATTAAGAATTTGACAAATCAAAGGAACCTCAACTGGAAGGGTAATAATACTTGAATTTGTAGGTTAATCTCAAGGTCCAGGGAAAGCTATAACTCATTAAATATTATATCACAGTAATTGATAAATAAATATTTGAGTTGGAACTGACTTGTGTGTCTTTGTATCAGTTATATGCTTTTAGAGTTAGTTATATTTGATTTTGTTATGGCACAAGAGTGGGTAGAAGTAACGTAACGTCTGTCACCAATAGTGTTGTTTCTAGAGTGACATTAATAAAAGCAAGCCAATCCATGGTGGAAAATTTATTTTTCAAAGTTAATAAACTACTTTAAATATGCAGTTCATAAACATCACAGTTCAGTTGCCCCAGAAACAACACTATTGGTAGAAATATAACTACTACTAAATAAGAATAATTGGAAGAAATATAACCCCAGAACTACTAACATTGATACTAATTTTATCCATCTGCCATGTAAATTGCAAAAGCTATTTTTTCCGACTGTACACTTCCGTTATATGCGTTGGTTGTGGAAGTTAGGAGAGGGAGGTGCCAGTTCAAATATTATCCTCGTCACTTGACCGAGGTTCAAAATTACGAGGTCCATCGGCTATATCCCAAGTGTTGTTTCTAATATGACGTTAACAAAAACCAATCGATCAATCCAAATTGAAACCAAAACAATTCAAGGGCCAGCCGCAGAAGAACAGAAAATCATTTAAAAATAAAAGCGAGAACAGCTTCCAGTTTTCCAAAAGGGATTGGCTTTTCCATTAGGAATTCCATCCACACAGTATGGAGACTGGCCGAAAGGTGATCCAGGAACAATGGCTTCCATTTAAGAGAGTTACGAAGGAAATGAATTAAAAGAAGCTGCGAGTATGTGAAGATGTCAGATTCAACCAACGTCCGTGAAAAGAAACCACAGGATAAAAAAGACCTTGAAATCACTCCGATCACGTTCCGGGGCAAAATTAAACACTGATTTAGTTACACGATAATAAACTTTCTTTTTTATGATGCCATTTTTTTGATTCTGTAGATGTGTATAAATCTGGTATATATTCCTTTAACATTAGTTGCTTGCGAATGATGCACATTATTTTATTAACAACCTTATCTTGTTTTCACTGGTGATTTTAATGGGGGGAAATGAATTGTGTATGTGATGGCAATTCACGCAGCATTTTTAACGTACACTTTCCTGTATATTAGCACAGAACACCGGCTATCGCTCAAAATGCCTTCCAACTCAGCTCTATGTAAGCGCAATTTAAAGAATATTACTTATATTAAATATTAAAAAAAGTGTCACTAATCTGATAATTCAAAAAAGTCAAGCATTATAAATTCAATAAATCTTATCATAAAATACCTTTAAGAAAATATTATATATTAATTGAAAGGTCGATCTGCGATCTGATATTTCTTCTACATACGAGGAAGTATCGTAAAGTCTTAATTATTTCTAAAAGATAATCGAGACATCTGGATAAAGTTTATTCTTCATATTAATCCGTTCTTATCTAACATAGGGCAGCGGTAGCCTAGTGATCAAGGTCGTGGACTAGCGGCCGGCGGTTTTCTTTCAGTCGAGGGTTAGATTCTTGGCCGCCAAAGATCCACCGTGTAGCCGGGGCTGATGCACGTAAAATTTGTTCGGGGCCCAAAGTCCTCCCATTGGCGTGGTGTGGATGTTAGGAGAAGGGGATGCCAGCTCTGGTCAGCTCTCAGAGGGGGGATCCTCGTCACTTGACCGTGGCTCAAAATTGCGAGGTCAGTCGCCAATAGCCCTCGTGTTGCTTCTAGTGCGATGTTAATAAAAACTAAACTAAACATATCTAACATGAAATGTAAATGACAACTTATTTGTTTGGTTTCAGGAAACCGTAAATTACAGTCACCCGCAATAATGAGAAGGTAGAATTCAATTATTAGTCTTCAAAATGTCAAGAAATGCTTAAAGAATAGTATAACTCTGGATGGTACTGCGTAGAAAAATCTTAAAAATATAAAATTTTGGTTTTGCTATCTTGATTATTTTTAGTTAAAACTAAACATTTGATATGTGTTCAATCTATGGCTATATGTGATTTCAATCTATGGCTTCCTGAAACTAAATAAATTAACATGAAGAGCTGTCACAACATTATGTACTATATAAGGATCAATTAATATACAAAATAAAGTTTTTCCAGATATCTCGGTTGTTTCTCAGTAATAATCTCAAAACTTGACGATATCCTCTAATTCGTTCATAAGAGTTTAGCCTTATTATAAAGCCTTCCTTAACTTGCACAATGCATTTCATTAATATATACTTTTTCTTCTAATAGAGAGTTATTTCTCTAATTATTTATATTGCAAGTAGGGAGGAGAGGGTATTAGATATATTTACATTAGGTTACCTGCAAATAAATAATTTTTAAGAGCGTTAAGATAAATAAGAAATAATAGCATTTATATTTAACTTTGCATGTTTTGTTTTATTTTTAGAATATTTATATCACGTTTAATGTGAGGGTGAGGAGCCAACTGTATTGTGTATGCTCAACGTGTATGTAATATTTTATAAATTTAATTATTTTAATATTACCTTAACTGAAACTTATCTCCTTTTATAAAAAAAAAGATAAGAAAAATAATATATTTCTTCTAATAACCATGGCAGGATTGAATAAAGCACATCTTATTCCTTCACTTCATTTTAATATTAAACAAATAACAATTAGGTAATTAAGTAAAATAGCATTTACTATCCCCTACGCGCATATAACCATCCCTTTTTCTCACGTACATTAATTACCATTCTTTGGAAAAGTTCAGCTGCCTATATTTTCTGAACTAAAATGGAAAAAGTGTATGAAATAATAATAAGTACAAAAAATTCTGAGTTATTGTTTAATGTTTTTCTTCTTTTCTCTTTCCTGTTTTACTAGGGTATAATTTTAGTAATGAAAAAGATAATGAGAACAAATTACACTTATTTATATATTTTTGCGTTAGTCTTTTAATAAATTAGCCCTCAGTTTTAAGATTAACATTGTTTAAAATGAAATATATATAAAAAAAAAACTTTGAGGGTGTTAATTTTTTACGTGCTAGAATTTAGAATAATACTAAGGAAGCATCTCAGAATACTATTTTGTTTCTTAATAAGGCTGTATTTCGCAAAAGTAACTTATGCAGCTTTTATTTGGTTTATAATAATTAGTAATATTCAACCAATGTTAATGAATAACCAGTTTAATTATAATTGTTGAGTAAAATATCAAATATTAATTATTCAACTACTGTATAATTTAATAAGTTAACATTTCGCTCCCCACACTCACAAACAACCACCTAATTTTCTTCTATACTTCAGTTTTTAAGCATTGGAAAATTTGAATTATAATGATCTGCTGATTGAAAAATTTAATTACCTATATCTTTAATTTTTATAAAAATATGTGTTAAGTTGGTTAATAATTTTCTTACTTTCTCTTTCTAATTTTATAAAGATCTAATTTTAATCTCATAATGAAGATGAAATGAATAATATTCTGCCTATTATTTATTTTTTTATAATTTATTTATTTATTTCTTCTTCTTTGCTGCGTTTAATAAATTATCGTTTGTGCTTGGCTTCGGTTCATATTTAAACTCACAGTCCCAAACGGAAAAACATCGAAACAAAACTTTGATGCTGTAATTTTTTTTAATACATAGACTCAAAAAAATGCTAAATGAGGATCAGTATATTATTTCGCTACTTTGTTGCTTTGTACTCTTTCTTCTGCAACCATTGCAGGTTTTTTTTAGATAAATAACTTATATCCTTATATTTCAAGAGGATGTTAAGTATTGTCTCTCTTTTCATTTCTGATATTCGCTGAGAAGGATAGAAACATTTCCAATAATTCTGTCGGTTTCCGTTCCGCGTCTCTTTTACATTTTTGGGAAAATCGACACTCGCATTAGTCCTTGTTTCTACTTTGATTGCTTTTATTAAACGTTTGGCGTTGTTCCATTTTGTAATACATAAACATGTCATTTGTAAGCATTTGCAGTAACTATAAAAAGGCATATCAAAGTTACGACACAGATTCAAATACTTGTTACTTATTTCTAAATATTTCTCTTCAGAATCAACTACTCTATTACATTTCCTGACGTATACAACTACATTTTAGATGACTATTAGATCTTAGTAAAACTATAATTTTTATAATTTATTTTTTGGAAAAAGTTTAATATTTTGAAATTTTTGCAACATTTTAAGACATTTAATGCGATGCTACTTTATTCTTGGAACATTTAAAAATGTTTACTCTATGTAATTTAAACAAATATAATATTATTAGATCGCGATCGTTTATTAATTTACATTTAATTAACGTTTATTATATTATTTTAGTGTATTTTAAAAACATTTTAAGAGATCATTTCCTTCTCTTTCAGATGCAGATTTCTTAAATATATTAAGATGCACTTAATTTTAATTAATATGTATTTTAATTTAAGAATTATTTTTATCTATTTTTCTTAAATAATCAGTAGTTTCCCGTCAATGCCATACCACTGACATTCGATGCCATTTGGCACATTTTGCTTATATCTTTACCAACGCTTTTGGCTTGATACAGTCCACAGTTGTCGATATTATTTATTTAAGGTCCTGAACTCGTGACCCATGATATTTCAATCCACTACCGTGTTCAAGTCCTGATTGCACTATGGACTCCGCGAATAGGGATAATAGTATTTCTATTCTTTTGAGAACCGTTTGTTTTACAATTTCCAGGAAATTTTTAAACTTTTCTTTGATTAACTTGCTCTATAGATTCCCCGAAGCAAATGCATAAAGATATTCCAATGAATTTAAAACTATATAGTTACTACATATGATTACTTAAGACATTTGTGGCAAAATCAAATCGGTTGAATTTTAGGATAAAAACAAATTTTAAATTAAAAATTTAACAGAAAATAAATTAAATATTTTTAAATTATTAATTAAATATTAACAATTTTCTAATTTTAACAGCAAATAGTGAAAATAAAGTAACTTTAGTAATTTCTCAGTAAGAGTGTTTATTTCATATTTACATATTTAAAAATAATTAAAATAAATAACGGTAAAAACAGTTTGGAATCATTTTATGTCATAAAGCGTATTCTGAATTTTAGCAAAGTAATTTCATATTTTTATTATAAAATAGCGTAAAAAGTCCACTCTTTTAATGCTTTAACATGCATTGTGTGAAATTTCATATTCTTGCTAAAGTACCGAAAATAATATATATGCTATATTTTAATTTGCTATACCTGCAAATATGAAATATTAGGTGCATAAACTTATTATTATTAATGTAAAAGAAAAAAACTTATAATGGTATTCGTAAAATATATTACTATTTAAATTCATATTCTACTCTTTTTAATTCCCAATGCACAGTAAAAAAATCAAAATAATAAGAAAATTTTATTACAAAATTCACCATAAATCATTTTAAATTTTATTGGATTCAAACTGATGTCAATGTCAAATATTTCATGAATATAATAAAAATATAAGCCTGGTGTATCAAAACATCGAGTAATTAGTATCGCATTATAAGCCCTAAAATACATGTTGGCAGTTACAAAAGTTCTTTAGAGAAATTATAAATACATAAGCAAAAGTTTTATGTATTATTATGTATATCATATAAATGCTGTTTACTCTTTCGAATTAATATTCAGTAAAAATAAGAAAATTTTAAAAATTGTTCAAAAATCTAAAAATAACATTATAAATTAGATTTAAAATGAAACCAAAATGCAATTAAAAAATTTAATGAAAGGTTCTATGCAAAGTTTTTCAAAGAACAGATTTAGCCTCCTAAGGTACACTTTTTTTTATAATTATAAAAATACTGAATTAAATATAATAAGGTAAATGATGAAATATCGAGAAATGGACAAAAATAAACTTTTCCGATATTAAAATTAAAGGAAACGATAAATTATTAAATTGAATATTGTATCAGCTGCATGTAATTAAAATTAAAGCAAACGATAAATTAATAATTGAAATGTATTTAAGTTAAATGTAATTAAAATTGAAGCAAAATATAAAAATTGAAAAGTGATCTGGTAAGCCAAAAGTGATCAAACTAAAACAATAGCCTCTTGGGTGGAGAATAAAAAAAGTCAGTTTTCAATTAATAAGGATGTAGAAATCTATTTCGAAAGAAATATGCATAGTTGAAAAATGACCGAAAAATTAGCTATCTGCAGAAGGAATAGCACAATTCAAAGTTTCTTCTTATCCATACGTTTCTCTTCTGATTCGAACCTAGTTCAGTTTAATTCGTTCTTGTTTAGGGTCCGACCATTTTGGATCCATTTCTCAGCTTGAGTCGTTCTTATTCTTGTCCGATCTACTTTGTTCGTTAATGCTCCAATTTCCCTCACTGCGTTGAGCGACTTGGGGGAGAAATTTTCGGTTTTCGTTTTCGGGGACTCGACCGTGTGCTCATCACTTAATTGTTCTATTCAAGGAACTATATCGGGCATGGTGTGCATGTAATTAGGGTTGTTCGTTGTTAGGGAGATTTGTTAGCTTGTGGACGGATACGGCAGCGAATGACATTTACTTCCTCCCAATATGAAAGCGAGCCTCCGATTCGGGTAAAGAAGTCGACGATGCCTTCAAGCATCTGCCCAGATGTATAGTCTTCCACCACACGTCAAATTAGGCAAGATTATACCCCGAAGAAACCAGGAAGGAGTAGAAGACTTTGAATAATTCCGAAGAACAAAGAATACTGACTCGGATGTTCTCGGTCTTTTATGTGAACTGGTTCAAAAGAACAAGATGTTCTCTCCGTCCAAATCCTATTCATGAAACGAGGCTGAAGCATGATCAATCTGTGAGAGCTGTTTATTGTCCTGATGCTTAGTTTTCGTCATCTGACGGGAATCGAAATTACGAAGTTCTTCGAATACATTCTATTGTGTTGCTCTAATTTGATGTTTTTCAGACAGTGGTCATTTCTCCGTGTAGAGGAAGAGCACGACAGCAAGAAATACATCACTTTTGTTTGTAATTTACTCGTTTTACTTATCCACAATAAAGTAAAGCTCAACAGATTTACTTCGGATGTAACATTCAATTCTCTCTATCCAGCTATTTTAAAACTAAAACAAATGTATGCTTATTGAATTATTCGTTTTAATCCAATCTTAATTTTCCGATGGAATCAATTTTTTATATCATTTTAAATTGTTTTTAATTTGAATTTTTTTTATTTGAATTGAATTCATTCTGAATTTTTTTAAACTTAAAGATCAAAACAACTTAAAGGTGAACCTAAATGATTATAACTGCACCGTTCTCAAATCTTAACCAAAGATTAAAAAATCTACGAACTACCATCCTTAGACACAATCTTTAAGGAATTCTAGCCAAATGGTTGGCAAACTCCCTTTCGAGTAACATCGGCTCTCACCGCACCAAAAATTAGAGTGAAAGCAATAGCATGTGGAAAAACACGAATGCACTGAATGTTCTCCTTTAAAGCACCACCTTTAACACACTTTTAATCCGTAATAAAGAGATCAACCATTTAGGTACAGTTAGCACTGCTTTTTTCCCACCGTTCACTCTAACGGTCATCATATAATGGTTGAGTACTGTCATTCACCGAAGTAACAAATGATTCCATTACCCACAACACCCTAAACAGTTAATGATTCAACGAAAACAATCTTGTTTCCAGGTAATGCATGAGATAGTCTTTTATTTAACTCTATATTCTCGGAATTACGTGCTGAAAAAATAACTCGAGTATTTGCATTAATTCTTAGTAACCTTTCATAAAAAAGCATGAAGAAAAGTAACGATACTGCAAAAAAATCCATTCTGTGACTTGTTTTTCTCAGTTTACAGAATATCACAATACTCTCTTTTTCATTTTTTATGGAATTTCTTTAAGAAAAAAAACATTTTTTGTCACCTGTTCTTATTCCATTTAGTTTCACTCTATTATTCAGAATTGTTTGTAACCATTCACATATAATCATTCACGTGTAATAAAATAACTGTTAAGTACTCCAAACAGTTTCATTAAAGTTTTATTTAAAGCGCACCACTTTGCTTACTTTTAATTAAATCACTCGGTCTTCGTTAGGCTTCTATGATTTTCTGAAACTAAAAAAATCGAACATTATTAACTGTAATTTACATTATGTACATAAAGTCCAATTAATATGTTGAATAAATTTTATCCACATATTCTGAGTAATAATTAACATTCTATATTGTATCCTCTCGTACAGTCGCCAAAAGAATATGTCGTCCTTAACGACCTTTGCCATCCTATTCGCAACTGAAAGAGTTAATATTACTTTTAATGTCTCAAATGGTATTAAATTATGATGTTAAGGGATTAATTTAATAAAAATAGTTAATTAACTTCTTTATTGTATCAAATAACTTATATTAACATTATCTTAATTGCTTATGTTCCACATTTCTTTTGAATCCTATCATTAGTTCCAAAGATATTAAGGAAACCCTTTAAGGGCTATACATTCAATTACTTCCGTGCAAAGCATTCATAAAATTCCTCGCGTTTTCTATTTCATGTAATTAGTGGATCCATAATTATGATTTTTAAATAGCTATACGGCCCCTTAAATATCCACTATTTTTGATCGTATGCTTTAACCTTGAATATTTCCTGAACTATTAGAAAGAATTTCAGGAAATTTTGAGTACCAGTGATTTATAAGAGAAAAATCAAAACATGTAAAAAGTTTTGGGGTGAAACAATTCTCTTTTTTCGTAACTATATTTAATAATTCACATTCTTTTCACAAATAATGCTTAGATATTTTCCACTCTTTTACCTTTTTAGAATTGAGAAAAATATTATTTATCGTTTGGGGCAAGAGACTTCAAAAAATATACAGTAAAATATTTTTCATCATCACTCATTACGCGTTCCGCGATCGTATTCTTTAAACCACCATACGAGAAACATTTACAAAAAATATTTAATCAAATCTGAAATGAAGTGTATCAGGTATACGGGAAAAACCGGATTCCTTTTTAGTAGCAAATTAACTATTTTAATTACGTTAATTAAGTAATCCATTAACATTACAATTTAGTTCCCACTGAATCCCTAACATTGATATTAATTTTGTCCAGACGCAATAAAACTTTAAAATCTATTAGATGTAATTTTTTTGACCTTCTATAAAGCCCATTATATGCGCTAGTTTTTAAACTAATTCTGAGATGCAACTAAAGCTAATAGAGAACCCGGTAATGATGCATAGCAACTCATTGAGCAACATCAAAAGGGAGAGCAACTTCCATTTTATAAAAAAAGCTTTGGGTTTTTGGTATTCCATTAGGAATTCCGTTCACGCAGTGAAAAGGTGTTCAAGGAACAATGGTCTCCATTAAAGCTAACTGCGAAGGAAAATGAATGAAAAGAGGCTGAGCATGTGAGCAGCTGTCACATTCAGCTGCCGTCCATGAAAAGAAACAGGAGGAAAGAGGTCTTGAAAATCACTCTGATCACGAACCAGTGGGAAAATAAATAAGGATAATTAAGCTTCCAAATTTATTGAGAGATGTTAGTTTCCGAAAACAATTGAAAATTCTATCGGTGTATAAAATAAGGTGCTAAATAAATTTCGCGCTCTTTTATTATTACTTGCTTATAAAAGGTGTATGCTATTTGCATACATACATGCTGATTTTACACGTTATTCAAAACATGAGTTGATTTCGTTGATATCCTTTACGTGGAGCGAGGAGTGACTCGGCTTGAGTCTTCAACAGATATTCAAAATAAGAAAGGAAAATAAGCGGCGTGGCTTACCAAAGACCAACTAATAAATATAAGAAATAGTTCCTTTCTTTTGATTCAGACGATGTGGCCACGGTATTCTAGTTGTCATGATCGCGAACTCGCGGCCGACGTTGTTTCTTCCAGTCTTGGTTTCGATCGTTAATGCTACTAATAATCCGCCGTGTAGCAGGGTTGATCCACATTAAATCTGTCGTGGCTCCAAGTTCTCCCGTTGGCGTGGAGAAGAACTTTGTAGAGAGAGATGTCAACTCTGATGTCGTCCTCGTCACTTGACCGATTAATACCTGGTTACTCGATAGACCGTTGACTCCATCGGCAGTAGTCCCATGCTTTTTTAAAAAGCTATATTAATAATCAATTAACCTTACTCAGACGCCAAGGAACGAGAAAAAAAATCCTAAAAAACCTTTGAAGTCCAGCAATTTGATGATGATCAGTCCACAGAAATCACCTCATCCAAACGTTTTCGCAATAAAACCGAGCGAATCTGACCAGATTTGCATTAACAGACAGTTTTTTGAAATCCGTTCATGCCAACAGATGAATTACAAAGTGCGAGATGAGTATCTGGAAAGAACCGCTTGTCAAATGTCACACATTGAATTATATCAAAGTAAGAAATATACCAAAATTTAATATATAAAATATGTAAACAGTGTAACAACTGATCTGATAATTTGTATGTTGCATTTTAATTCAACAAATCCTAATGTTATGAAAATAAATTTAAAATACATTATATTTTAATGTAAGTATCGTACCATAGAGATATTTCTACATACTTTAATTTTTATGCTTCGTTATGAAGGTGCCTTTTGTATAGTGCATTTTCTTTTACATATTTTTGCATAACTTCGAGCTATATTTTCTAATTGTTTACATTGTAATTAAAGGAAAAAGTTTTCACATGTTTACATTAAATTCTGTGTAAAAATTAGTAGCTTTTAAAAGCTTTAAGTTTATTAAAATTAGTAGTATCTGTATATTTCTTTGCATATTTGGCTTCATATTTTGAAATTTTATTTCACATTCCATATGAGCAACCAAATATTTTATATTTAGACTATATATACGTATTATTCAGAAAAATTAAATTGTTTTTATATAACATTTATTGAAAATTATTAGCTGACATCTTTTATAAAAAACATTAAGAAAAATATATTTCTAACAATAACCACAGCGAGATAGAAAAAAAACAATTTCCATTTTATACTTCAATTTAATATGAAACAACTAATAGCTAGATAATTAAATATATGAAAACACTTACTCCCTTCACCCCCATGCAAACACAATTATTCCCTTTTCTCTCGTGCGTTTATTATCAAGCGTTGGAAAAATTGAATTACCTGTATTTTCTAAACTAAAATGGAAAAAAAAGAAAAGAAAAAAGAACTATGATTATACCAACAAAAAAAATATTGAGTAATTGTTTAATGTTTTTTCTTCTTTTCCTTAGCTTATTTTATAAGGATCTAATTTTGATAATGAAAAAGATAATGAATTAAATTCCGCTTATCTTATATTCATTATTTTTTTCTTTTTTTCGTTATAGTCTTTTAATAAACTATTATGATTAGCTTCATTGGTTAAATGGGGGAAAACATCAAAAAGAAATTTTGATGCTAGTTTTTTATCTGCTTGAATTTCCAATAATATTAAGGAAGCATTAAAATATGATTTTGTTTTTTAAAAAGGTTGAATTCTCCGAAAGTAATTTCAGCAGTTACTTCCTTGCGTATAATATAACTAATAATATTCTACATTTATTGCTAAATAACCTATTAAATAATAATTGATGAATAAAATATTAAGTATTAAATAATCAGCAACTGGATAATTAAATAAAATAACACTTAGCTCTCCACACACTCAAATACACTAACATCTCATTTTTTACCATACTTTAGTATCTAAGATCTGGAAAAATTGAATTAACTGTATCTTTTCTTGAACAATGGGGGGGGGGAGAAAATCTTAGAAATAATACGTGAGAAATTCATTTGATTATTTTATTTCTTTCCTCTGTCCTTTTTATTAAGATCTAATTATAATATATTACTAATAAAAAAGACGAATAAAATCTACTCTATTTATTGTACTTTATTCTTTGTAGGCTTGTAATAAACTATCATTTGTGCTTGACTTCAATTTGTATTTAATGTTATAAAATAGAAAATAAACATCGAAGAGAAGCTTTGATTCTGTTATTTCGGAGGAGTTCAAAATAACATTGAGTTCAGTGTATTTTTCACTCTTTTTATGTCGCAATTCACTAAAATAACTCTGCTGTGGCTTAGTGAAGCTTATATCCGAATATATTCCAATGAATGCGAATTAACTATTATTTCTTTTAATTCTGATTTTGGTGAAGGCGTATTTCAACAATAATTTGTTGATCCGGTCTTGTATGTTAATAGTTTGAAAATGACACTTGCACATATTTGTTTCTTTGAATGCTTTGTAAGTATTTGGTCTGTTCCATTTTAAGAATCACAAAACATTATACATAGGCGTTTCAATTCCTATAAAATTTTATCGAAGTTTTGGCATTATTCTGCAAATATCTTATATTTTTCATTTTTCCAAAATATTTCTTTTCACTCAGATTACTGCATTAAACCTCCTGACGTTTATAGCTAAATTTGCAGCGTTTAGATGACTATATTCTATATGAATAGTAAAATGATTTAAGAATTTCTTTGAAAATGAAATATCTGGAGGTTTTTCAAATTATATTTACTACAATTCAACTTATCTTATAATATATAAAGTATACTTTGATTTAATTAAAACTTTGATACCATTAAATTTTATCTCTGATAAAGTTAAGGAAAATATTTTATATGGTATTTCAACACACTTGTCAAATTTTTAAGTAAATTATTTAAACCCTTTTCGAAAGAAGTTTGAAAATTTATTTGACAAGACAATAAATTTTACAGTTATTTATCAATTAAAATTAAATAGCATGTTTTGATAAAACTTTATTAGTAAATACACTTTTAGAGTAAATCTATTTCCACAATTTTGAAATTTCTTGACACAAAATGATTTGCATTAAATTGTAGAAAATTCAAATTAAATTGTAATTAATCTGTTAATACTAAAATATTTAGAGGATTTTTCACAATTCTATAAGTTCTAAGAAACATTTGATGCAAAATCTACGTATACAAAGTGTGATAATGTTTGTTTGATTATTTTGAA
>BMAW01034617.1:122084-136796 GCA_019974015.1 Nephila pilipes | reverse complement strand
TTGTGTGTGTGTGTGTGTGTGTGTGTTCTTTCTCTATATCTCTCTCGAATGATTCACTTAAAAATAACGATGGCCGGGTTTTTTTCGACTTCCGATGGTCCAAAAAAAAGACAATTATACATAACAAGACGAATCTTTTATCAAAGGTTATGAACAAACATGGTTACGTTTTGACATAATCAGTATGAAGATTCAGGCATTTGTCATAGCTGTGGACGAGTTTTCCGATATTATGTTCAAAGGACGTTGACGCCAATGTGAGATGGATCTGCATTTTGTTTCAAAGCTCTTCCATATCTGGAAACTTAGAACTCCTAACCATTTTTTCAGTTCAAGGAAGAGATGAAAATCATTTAGAGCAAAGTAAACCATGGCTATACACCGGATGATCAAATACATCCCATTAACTGCTTCAGAAGTTGTTGAGTAACATCAGCATTGTGAGGAGAATTGACGTGGTCATGAATGAAAGCAACTCCAGAAGTTAACATTCTTCTTTTATTTTAAATCACAATCTTCGTAAAGTTTGGCAATTAACAATTAAATTGATTACTTCCCTAGTTAAATAAACTCAACAAGCAAGACATCTTTTTGGTCCCTAGTCATAACTATCCTGCTGATGAAGGCTTGTTTGAACTCCTTGCCTCCTTGTCCCTTTGCGAACGACGGTTCGCCCGTTGTCAAATTGTCTATACCATTCACACACAAACCCATTCCTCATTAAGTATTCACCACATTTTCTGCTCATTTTTGGATACATTTTGACTGCATTATTTTGCTTCAACTTGAAGAAAATGAATAAGACTACGCAACTCGAACTTGACGGGAGTATCAATTGTACCATCTATATTTGCGTGCCTACAGCTAAGTTTGAAACAGAGAGAAGCGTCAGTTGTACCAAAATTCATACTTAGAAAGATGCGTAGTCACCCATTGCTCATTCCCATCTCGTACCCCTGTCTGAATTTTTAGCAGCTCAATATAAGAGGTTGAAAAACGACCCTAATATATCCGATGAGAAGTTGAAGATCCCACTATTAAGGAAATTTTTCAATAAAACGCTCAGATTTTTACAAGAGCGTATGTGATATTCATAATCCATCATTTCAAATTTTATTTACTCTTTAAGTCCCAATATCTCGATATATTAATTCTTATACACAATATAGCTTTCATTTTGTGCGCCTTTTTCAGTTATTTGATCAAGGCCAGAGTTAGACAAAACACAGCTCACTGGGGGTCCTATCGGATCCGTCGCAAATTTAAAAAAGAAATTATTTTTATGTAGTATATGTACAAAATATGTAATATAATATTATATGTCAAATATTACTATATAATATAAATAGTTCAAGGCTCTCTCACGCCGAAACAGGAAGGGATGTCTCGTGATCGGCGTAAAAAACGAGTGTTAGAAGAGATCGTTGATAGACTAGGCATTTTAAGTTCCGCCTTTCTGATGTTTTGTTAGCGTAGGCGTGTGCATAACCAGACTTCGAAAGTTTCCACAAAACGATATTTATAAATTACCTTCTTAATTAATAAATTACTACGAACTGAATTAAAAAAGTTTTCTTCAAGAAATGTGTCAGATATGTCAAGTACAACTATCGGTTTTGATTCAAATGAAGAATTTCACTCGTTATTAACGGTCCCCGTTGTTGGGTTTTTTTTTTTTTTTTTTTTTTTGCTTTCTCAAGTTGCTTATATAATTCTTGATATTCTGCCGCACAAAACTTAAGATTACGTTTCAATTTTAATGGCTGCTCTATGTCAGGATCATGAGTAAGAAAATGTTCTATACTTGTAGAAAATTTCAAACCCTCGCGAATTCAATCATCTGTTAACAGCTAAACTTAATCTTCGACTTCGCCATTGTCGGCTTCTTTATTATCATAAACTGTAATAAATTCCATGAAATCGTCCTCATCCAAAGGCCTTTCTAGCATCAATTCTTCGATGCCAGCCATTTGCATCTTGTTAAAACCTCGGCTACCAATTTCATTTGATAGAGTTATAATTTCAGAACACACAGCTAATTTTTCTACTACGAAACTTCCACTTTTGACGCATCCTGCAAAAGTTTTTTTCAACAAGCATTTAAGGTCGACTGGCTCAATTTTTAATGGCAAAAGAAGTGTGTGTGATACAATTCATAATCGTAAACTTTCTCCATGCTTCCACAACAGTAAAATTTTTTTCTTTCACTGTGTCTAAAATATATTTAAGCGTTTGCTTTATGTGGTACATTTTAAATGCTGCTATAATGCACTGATCGAGTAGCTGAATCAAAGAGATGGTATTAGGCGGCGAAAATAGCATTTGAAACAATTTGGGAATTCGTGTTGTGTTAGAACAAAAAATTCATGTAAAAAAGTATATTGATGAACCGTGTTATTTCCAAATCGTGTAAAAAAAGAGTTGAGTGGTGGTGGTGGGTTTTTTTTTTTTTTTTTTGCACTGCTAAAATACAAATAATTGGGCCTATAACATTTTCTTTGAATGAGAGAGCACGTTTCCTCTCTTTCCGATTCTTTTCTGGTTTTTAGTTGCAGCATTTGTTTCACTGAAATTTTCAAAAAAAACCGAATTATTCTAGATTAATATATTTATTCATACATATTATATATATATATATATATATAGATGAAACATTCTTATTTTCCCCTAACGTCTTTAGTTCCACAAAGAGATATTTTCTCTAGCAAGTAAAAATAAAAAGAACATGAACATCGTGAAAAAAAAATCTTAATTCAAAATTACTAATAAAACTCCTATTCATTCTTCAGAAAGATTGTTTAATTTTGAAAAATATCGCAAAAACTGAAGAAAACACTTAAGAAGGTAAACTCTCCGTAAATATTTAATTGCCAGTTTTTTAAATCATCACCTGTACGTATTTTAAACGACTAATGTTCAGCTGTAATTCCTTTCATGTGTCATTAAATTTTTGATATTTTATCATTTAAATTTTAAAATGCTGAAATGTTTTCTAAAAATGATTTCAAATCATGCACAGCCATAAATAATGTGCTATGTAATAAATGAACATATAACACAAAACGCAGTATGTAATAATAAATAATATACTGTTACGAACATAATATTTATGAATTATAATAAAAGTTTTAAAAACCTCAATTATTTCGTCGTTTATCGTTATTATTGTTTTTAATAACATAATAATTATTTAAGAGAAATTGTATAAGTTAATGCTTAGAAATTCTGAAGAACTTCATTCAAGGGTTTTGCTAAAACCTTTTAAGGGCAAATAATAAAAAAGTTTCAAAAATCCTTATTTATTTAGACAATTTTTGAATGTCCTTTCAATTTTAACAACCCTGAATGATTAATGGATACATATGTCTTAACCACTCGAATTTATATTAATGTTTAAAAATTTTCTATGAGAAAAGTTGTTCCAAATTTGGAACTTACTCATATTCTTTCACATTACACAATGGCATCCTTAACAAAAGATTATTATTTCCTTTAAGGCGGCGTTTTCCCCCTGATGACACATTAGATGATTAATGTTTGACCAAAATATAATTTTTATTGTCCTATTTATTAAATTACTAAATAAACTTGATAGTGTATAAAATGGATTAGAAGAGCAAACTGTTTTAATATCACATTAATTTTTAACTTCCTCATTTTTCCATTCTAAGACTTGATTACTATCCTTATAAGAATTCTTAATATGCTTATAAATTAATACTCTTGCAGCGACCACACTTATTCAACAAACTTTTTTATTATGTCCCTCATATTCTAAGAAGCCTGCCGGCTAAAATACAATTGTGAACCTTGTGAAAAGTCAGGTGACATTTTTGCATCTTTGCGATTATGAACCAGCTTGACCTTACATGCTTGATTTCCTGGAACCCTGACCACATCCGCATCGGATTCAGCATCGTTGCAGGCGTTCTATCTTTTTCCAAGTCGGAGGGACCAGAGACCAACAGCTGAAATAATAATTTCAGCCATCCAACCGATAGAAAGATTGGTTTTAAAAAGGCGTGACTAATTTCCTTCTGTATAAGAATTCCGAAGTGGAAGGGACTATACATCTCCTTAACGTTCAAGAAAATGGACGTATCAACGAAGATTAACAGTTGTCAATCACTTTTTTAGTGTACAACTAGCATTAAATGTAATAACCTCTAACTTTTACTGTAAATAATGAAACGGTTTTTCACACTCATTTCCATTTAACTAACATCTAAGCGTCTTTACTACAATATTCCGTATGAGAATCTCGCTTAGTTATACAACTGTGATATATATAAATGAGTCTTACAGAATAAGAAGAATAGTGAATAGGATATAATAGGAGATGGAGGAATTAGACAGATTCAAAGGAACACTATATTAGTTCGAACAACTATGAAGCGATTAATTAAACATATTTAACTGATTCAGATCCCGCCACTAAAAATCTAATTGAATTGGATCCAGAGACTTAAAATCGACATTTCAAAAGCTACCCAGTTAAAAAAAATCTTCATTATAAGTTTCGGGTAAAAAGGTGATATGTTAATGCATTGATTTATTTCAATACTGCTTATTCAATGCACGAATAAAGCGATTAAAGATATTTGGCTAATTATTATTGTGTAATCATTTTTATCCTCAGAGTGATGACTATTCGTAACAATTCAGTCTATTTTAAATTAATTAAAAATAAATTACCGTCAATAGAAATTTGTAATTCGTCTTATTTACGAAACTTGCTCATTGTTCAGACAGAGCACTCTAATACCTTAATGATGAGATAATAGACACATAGTTACTCTAAAAAAATTTTAAAAAACATAAACGTATATGACTATTTACTTATTAATGTCACAATTGAAGCAACATGAGGCTATTGGTAACTGACCTAGCAATTTAGAACCTCAATCAAGGAACATAAATAACTATGGAGAAAGCATTTCCCTTTTCCAAAGTTTCATACCACACCAACGGGAGGACTTCGACCCTCCCCAGATTCAACGTAAATTAGGCCCACTACACGGTGATTCTTTTCCATCAGGCTCGAGCCCACGACTCGATGAAAACAACACCTGCGCGAGCTCGCAGCCATAACCACTAGGATACCTCAGTCATTCGCAGAATGTTTACGTGTAACTGCGTCATGTAATTGAAAGCCAATATGTACATATCTTTTCCCAATGAAAAATGTTTGTCATACATCGATGAAATATGGTTGGAAATCTTGAAATGAAGTGACATGAAAATTAACACTAGAGGGAAATCCACGATTTTTGGAACCTTATTGAAATGTATTTAAAAGTCAAAATGTACAGAAGTAAAGAACATAGAAAAACATATTTTAAATATCTGATTTAATTAGGTATATTAGCCTAAAAATAAGCAACAATTATTTTATACGCGTTGTCGCCAAAACAATGGGACACTTTTGATATCGTTCACAATTTTCATCCCAGTTGGAGCCAATTAATGGTTCAAAGCTAATTAAATTATGTTTTAAAAAGATTAATCAATTGATCTAATAATATGGTTAACTAACTTCCGAATTTTTCTTAATGTAGCAAAATTTTTCTTAATGTAGATTCCAAAATTTCAAAATTAAATAAAAAATTATCTTAATAACCTAAGTTCCAAATTTCCTTTGATTCCGATTTTTAGTTCCAAAGATATCCCGGAAAAATCATTAATGGTTCATTTAAATCAGCGCAAACAATTCGTATTTCCCCTTTTTTAACTACACTTGATAAACAGAGCAATAATTAAGGTTAATAAATTGACCACAAACTCCACTAAGAGTCTTATCGGCCTCGAGAGATTCCACGATTTCTCGAAGGTAAGATTAGACCCTGAATATTTTTGCAACCATTAGAGGGAATTTCATGCAATTTTGAGTGTAAAGGTTTTTATGACATGGAAAATCCAAATGAGAAAGATTTTTGGTGTATAACAATTCACGTTTTCTCGTGCAACTGTATTCATTTAATCATATTCATCATACGAATATTGTTCTTTTCAATTTTTTTTTTTTTTTTTTTGTTTTTGGAATTGAAAAACAATTATTCATCGTTTCGTTTAAGAACATTTGAAAAATGCTGAATAGGAAATTTTTTTGTCGTCAAATGTTTCAGATTGTCTTTTAACATTAGGGGACAGACTTGTTAAAAAACACTTGAGTAGGCACTTCATTCTCCCAGAAATTGAGATCTCGACCAGATTTAATATACATCAGGCCCACTACATGGTGGAGCTTTAGTGACATCAGGACTCAAACTGAAGACTCGACGAAAACAACACCGGTAGTGAATCCGCGACTTTAATCTAGTGACGTTGAGCTATTCGAGGTTTTCTCTTCACTAACCTTGGGGACTTTAATTAAGATTGATTGCTGGAAATAACAATTTCTTCCCAACCAAAATGAAACGTGATTAGGCAAATTAGAGGCAGGTAGAAATAAAGTGAAACGATTTAGATAGGAAAATATATAAGCAAAGTAAAGTTGAGACGATAGAGGTCGAGTGTCACTAGCTTTGAGTTTATGCTTTACAGGAGGTAGATAAGATCAAGAGTTGCTACGGGTGATAGTAATCGTAGTAAAGTCAAGAAATCAAGCCAAACTGAACTGGGAAGACTTGGGTAAGACACTCTTAATTCGGTATTAGTTGAACGGGTGAATCTATTTAGGGGGTTATCTTGGAGAGTTAATATTCCTTAGACATTATATTACAAAGATGATAAATAAATAGTTATGTGTGACCTGACTAGAGTATCTTTGCGTAGGTTATTGACTTTTAGAGTTAGTTGTATTTGACTGAGTTATGGCTCAAAAGTCGAATAGGAATACTAATTCGCTATAACCTTCCACGGCCATTTTCAACTACGAAGATAGATCAATTATAAACGAGGCTTTTTTAATAGTAGCTGACGATTTTCACATATTTTCCCATAGAAATATGATAAGTGAAAAAAAATTCAAATATTTCTTTGTAGCATTTGGATTTGTTATCTGCTGGAAAACGTCTCGCTATTGTTTTATTTTCTTCCGATTTTCAGGGTATTAAGTACATGCAATTTCTTCATAACTGACATAGAGTTAACGCAGTATACTACTGTGAACTTTTGGAGAAGATTTGTAACTTTTAGTTAATAGCGAGCCTTCCCTTAACTAACGTTCGGGGTTACTTTCTAATTTTATATTTCAGTATGCAACTTTTTTCCACTCAAATGAAACATGATTACGCGAACTGGATGAAAGTTGGAAGTGTAATGAATTGATTTGAGGAAAGTGACATAAAAGCAAGGTAGAATCAAAAGGGATGATTAATAGTGAATAGTTAGTAGATGCATGTCTGTTGGAAATTAGAGTAAACTCAGTAGCTGATCTTATGTGATTAAATTCGATTAGAAATAGTTCCTGGTTAGAGTAAGCGGTAAACAGCGAGCGAACTTTCAGTATTTGAGAAGTAATTCACTCGTGCCGAGTGAGTTGGTAAGCTAGAATTTATTGTTTAATTCTGAACTAAGATTCAGGGGTGTTGAAGAAAGTTAAGAGCAAAGACAGAACGTTAGTTTAAATAATTATAGAATAAATTATTTAATTCGTTTCTGACATCTCTTCATGGAATTGCGAACTTGTTCAATAAGTACTATTTAAGTTATTGGGGGTGTCAACTGAAACGAATTATGAAGAGGAATTACAGGTTGAAACAGGATATCGATCCCAAAGAAGTTCCATTATCATTGCATTAGTCTCTTTCTTCAGGACAATGCAGGATCTCACACAGCTTAGAAAAGTTAAAACAAAATGTGACTGGACAACAGTTGAACGTCCTCCCTATACTACAGATTTAGCACTTTCAGATTAATATTAACTAGGACACTTCAAAGAAGCGTTAGGACGATTAATAACATTAGATTGGACTCTTCAAAGAACCGTTAAAAAGACAATCAACATTAGATTAGACCCTTAAAAGAACGAATTAAGTTATTAGTTGAACGATCTAATGTTGTTGTATCTTTGAAGAGTTCAAAATAATGTAAGTTGTCTACCTAACATTTATCTGAAGAGTTCAAAAGTTTCATAGAATGATGAAGTAGATTTTTGAAGAATTTGTTCTATACTCGTCCGATTTCTTTTACCACACAGGAATAAAAAACTCATAGTACTTCGGAAAAAATATGCGAAACGTTAAAGAGGATACATAGCGAAATAACTTCGGTGTTTTGTTTTGTTTCGTTTTGTAAGTAGTTTTTCTAAAAAGTTCTTATTGAAAAGTATAGAATGAATATAATCCACTCTCAATCAACTTTGTTTAAATAATTTTTATACTTTACAGAATCTGCAAACAGTACTTCAACCGTACTTGTGCAATACGCGACTCATTTCATCAAAAATGTTTCGTTCTTTTTCTACAGAGCTGTGCTAAATTTAAAGGGGGCTTTCTGTCGACATGTAAATATACTCTATAACAAAAAACACCGCGCACCAAAAAAGAAGTAGCCCGATTGTAATGAAGTTTCGTATGCAGAGACATTTGGACAAAACATGCAAATAATTAAATTTTGGTGTCCACTGAAGGAATAGCGGGAGCTTCAGTTCATCAGAACTGCGAACTCAGCAGATGCATATAAGAAGCGATTCTCAATCTGATGATCAAATTTTCTGTTGCATTATGATTTAGGATATCTTTCAACGACTGAATAAATGCCTCGCCACCGTATTCGAGCTCATTACGAGCAATTGTCAAAGTTTGAAAAAGGCCCTATCATTGGATTCAAAGAGGCAGGTTGGGCAAATAGGAGAACCACTCGTCATATGGGTTGAAGCGATGCGGCGATTCGAAGATGCTGCCATGAATGGGTGGGCAATGGTAGATTTCAGCTTCAGAAGGGTAGCGGTTGACCTAGGGACACAGCAGATCGGGAGGACAGAGTGATTGTCAGATCAGCTGTCACAGAGCCTGATTCATCGTTATCAATCATCAGACGAGCGACTCCCCCACGAGTGTCCACCATGACCATTCACAGACGTCTGATAGAGAGAAATCTACCGACCGCTAAGCCACCTGCCACTCACGCCTGCACACTCTCGAGCCAGATTACAGTGGTGCTTGGCTTGATCAGGTCGGAATGATTCTGAGTAGGGACGTATAGTGTTTAGCTACGAATCCCGATTCCAACTGTGTCCTGACGATCTTCGAAGACGTGGGGATCCTTTTCCCTTGCCTCCATGACCATTCACAGACGAAGGTCGGGAGTGCTATTTCCCTTGATAGTTGGACTTCTATGGTCCCACTATCTTTGGTTTGGATTAGAAGCCCACTTTCAGCACAGCGGTACGTCGACGACATTCTGACACCTGTTTTGCTACCGTACCTTGGATTTATTTTTCAGCAAGATAAGGCCAGACCACATACTGCGTGTTTTGCTATGAACTGTCTTACAGCTTGTGAAACACTTCCTTGGTCAGATAGATCTCTCTCCAATCGAGCACGTCTGGGAAATGATGGGAAGGTGACCGCATCTACCAGGGAATGTTGTTGGCTTAGTCTGACAAGGAGCAAATTTTGTAAGAATACCGCATTAGACCATCAGGTAACTTTATCACTTTAAGCCACGTCGTGTGGCAGCTTGCATCCAAGCTAGAGGTGGGACAACATCTTATTGAGCACTTTTCTTAGTAACTATGTAACTCTGAAAGAAATCATTCAATTTTTCTGAAATTTTAATTATTTTCTATTCTGTGCATAACTTTCCTAACCGCCAATTTTTTTCTCCATCGGACAACTCCTTCTTGGTGCGTCGGTTTTTTTTTTCTCCCTATATGTAGTGTGTACTCGTGTCAGTCTCTTATGAACAAAAGAGTTAACGTTCTATGTCAACTAATAAAAACAAAATAATTGTATTAATCCTCACGTAAATCATGCAAAATTTGTCCGAAATAAATTTGATAATTAAGGAATTTTATTTAACGCTTTCACGTTAAATCCATTATTTTCTAATTTTGAATATAAAATATTCATCCACCATTTTAAAAATTTTACAAAATAAATTCTATGCTGAAAACAGTTAAGTATAATAAAATTAAATAATGTATAACAACTAATTCAAATAAATATGAAAACACTTAAGATGAATTTTTTTTAAGAAATAATTCTGAAGAAATTCCTTTTTTGCTTAAGTGGAGGATTTTACCTTTTTAAGTTTCCATAATTCCCATTACGAAAAAATGTAATTAATTGTCACGCATAACAATTAATGTATTTAAAGAATAAACTGCAATATATGAATGCAAACTACAATGGATTTCCACAGTAAAAAATGAGGTAATTTGTTACCATGGGAGCAGGAGAAAAGGCTTTGTAATTTAGTAAAGATACATTTTCAGTAATATCTACCACTTAAATGTTTCTGTCAGAGATATTTAACAACACATTTAATTCAATATCTTATTGTCACAATTCTCGTGCTGAATTTTTAGTTTTAGGTAGTTTAAGATATTAAGGGCTGCTGAAAAAATTGACTTAATAAAACATTAAATTTCCATAAGAGGTTATTTTTTAATTCAGGACTTCGACTAATCACATTTTAATTTAGTACTTTTTAATCGATATTGAAACTTTGTTCAGAACATCGCTAAAGTCTTACCAGTAGGAAATCTTTTTGTTTTGTTTTGTTTTTAATAAAAAAAAACATTTTTATAGGTAGGTTTCCTAAGATATTCAAAAAGTAAAAATATATTTAAAAAGAGATGAGTGGAACAAATGTAGCTTTAGCTATTACAAGATTATATAAACAGCAGTATTTGTCATTTTTTGATTGTTATGCAATTCAAACATACAAGGATCAGCTTATATTTCCAAATATAAGCCGATCCTTGAATAAACCGAGTATTTTTTTTTTATTTTAAATATCTACGCAAAATTCAAATCTCGTTTATAAACCGAAATGGAAAAAAATGTCCGATAATGCGATTTGAAATTTCCTGATTTTGATGAACGTTTCGGTTCTTCGGATTCTGACGCGAGCTTATAAAGTATTCAAATGACATTTTCTTTTTACTTTTTACATTAAAGTTATATTCAAAACACCCATAATGTATGTTAGTCTATAAAAGTAATTTTTTTTCCATTTTTATTTTTATCTACGGTATTCATTAGACGAGGGCAAATTTCGCCAACATCAGATTTTATTTTGTTTTGGCTACTGCTTAATAAACTTGTAATATAAGCACTATTAAATATAAAGGAACTCATTTTCATAAAAAAAAATGATCATTTTATTTCAAATTGTTTTCCTCATTAATTTAAGATACATAAACTAAAGCATGCTACAATTAGAGATTTATTGTCTGCACGCGGGGCTTACAGAAAAGAACCTGAGTTATTTTTTTAAAAAACTAGAAGAGCTATATATAAGCCAAATCTCGTAACTAGTGAGAATGATTGCTTATTTAACGTTGCACTGTGAAGCAACACGAGTGCTATGTAATTTAACTTAAAAAAAATTTTCAAAACATCTCTGATTATGTATGGAATTATTCGATGTAAGGTTTAAATGACACGGAAATTACTATATATATTGAAGATGTAACAGAAGGGAAATAATGTAGCTTAGTTTAACTCAGTTACGATTTGAGGAAAAACCTTTTTTCATTTCAATATTTTAAAAACCAACTTTATATTCAGAGCTGCTCAATTTCAATGTGTGTTTCAACTTAAACGAAGATATTACTTCAAACGAGGCTCGACTGAAAAGTAATGCCTCCATGGTCATAACTTTCTTATTTGTTACCCAATTTTCTCAAATCTTATTACATTTGAAAACTACGTGTATCCTCTATTAACTGCATTATTCACTATTTTTAATCCCTTTCCACGCACTTGTGCTAAAGTGTGACTAATTCGGAAAACCTGTCGGCGAAAAGTTCCGGTGGTTGATACCTACACCGGGCTTTAATAGCAGCTTTCACCACGCCATCAAAGCAAAGTTATGTATCTTAAAGTTCGCTTTCTATGTTTGGGAAGAGGCGAAAGTCGCAATGCTGAGTTCAATGAACCTTCTCTGCTTCGATCTCATATGCTTATAGGTTTCCGTCTTTTCAGCCCATCAACGACACCTGGAACAAAAATAATAAGTGCATTGTATAGAAGATACATGTCACTTTCATGAGCAACCAGAATTTTGAAAATTGGAGGATTAGGTCAACGGAATGCATTACTCTTCATTCAAGACTCGTGAATATTTAGCAATCCTATTTTGCATACATTATTACTGAAATATCTGGTACCAGTTGGCGTTAGAAAATTATGGTGGCTCTCCCTGCTTGTCGTAGAAGGTTACCAAAAAAAAGTTGATGTAACCAGAATATTCTCATAAGAGAGAGGTAGGAGCTGAAATAAACTCCGAAACATAGACGCAAGAGTGTAAACAATTTCATCTGTTATTACTTAAGACTTGTTCTTTATTGAGTTTAGGATGAAAACGCAATCACAATTATCATGTCATTAATTCAGTCAACCATCACACTATCTCATCTAACTTAGCAAAATGTTATTTTGTAATGTTCAAGATAGATTTTAAATTATTTGATCTAGATTAATTAGTAGTTTCAATTATTATTTTCTAAATTTAAAAAGGAACTATTTTACTTCTCTCGGACGTTCAGTGTGAAGCGAAAATCATTCTTTTTTCCTCATTTTCCTCCAAAGAACAACAAAATCATACTCCAGAATGAAACATCTTCGAGATGAGAAACAGAAAGCATCCTCTTCCCGAATGCTTTGCTTTCCTTCGGAAACGACTCCCACGATGCACTGTTATTCGGCCGTGAGAGCCTCGATCGGTCATCTGGGAACACACCACCGACCACATTCCTGCCTCTCCCCCTCCCCCAAACACTCTAATGGTCATCACAGAGCGGCTACGATACCATGGTTTGACGAAAGAACACCAGATATAAATGAGTCTATTAACAAAACACTTCGGCAGTTAATGACCCAACGAAAGCATTTATGTTTCATTTTAACACGCAGAAAGATGGTATCTGGTTAACTGTGAGTATTCTCCCACATGTAATACTCGTGAAAATACAGCGTGTTCTCCTGTCCTGCCAGTTCTGAAATGAATTTATTAAAAATAAGAAAATTTCGATTTTAAACGTAAAATGGTACATTTTTTTGTTTCTTTTTTCAAACTGTGTTCTTTTAAGAATAATTTTGTTCGTATTACTGTTTGTTCATGTTTTTTTTTTTTTTTTTTTTTTTTTAATTGAAATATCGCTTCCTGTACTAATTTGTGAGTATTTTTTCCTGAGACATATTATTATTATTATTATTGGTCCATTTACTAAACTTGAATTCATTCGCTTTACGCATTTATTATTTTGTCGTTTATAATTCAAATTTCTTGTCTTAGATCTTAAATTATCCGTACACATTCGAAGAAAATATTTTGAAATACATTGATATTTGCTATCAAAATATCTTTTAATGCTAAAATATAACCTACAACTATGAAAAACACAATTAATAATCTTCTTTTAATTCAAAAAAAAATTGGAGTGGAAAACATAGTGAAAATAATACATAAATTGATTATCAGAATAACGCTCATAACTCAAAAGTAAACAAAAATATCATTATTCTGTAAATTGTTTCTTATGTTTCATAACATTTTTTTGGGCTGGTACTATTTTCATGATGAAAATCATATTACTTCAATTTCTATTGTATTTTGAGTCAAATAACATTGAAAAATCAAAAAAAATTACTGCAATACACATCAATTCCTTGGTTATTAAAAACACATCAGTTTTACAACCATGAATGTAGTAGGGTTTCTTAAAAACTATCTAAGGAGTTACTTTCAAAATTTAAATTAATTTGGTTCATTAAGTTAGGTTTTTCTGAAATCTACGCTGTCACATGTGAATATGTCGAGAAAACTCATTTTGAGAAAAATCAAAACCAAACTTTCAAATGCAATTAAAAATTAGCTACGGAGTAAAATTCAAATCCCTTTAACTTAAGTTATAAATAAGGTATAAGGTTTCATAAATGCCACTAAATAAATTTTTACAAAAAAAAAGATATTATTTCCATATTTTATTTAAAATAATACGGATTTCTTAAAAAAATATATCTAACTTTTAAAAGTCTGAAAACTAGAATTCTTTAAAATAAATACAAACTAAAGGTATAAAGAATTGCGTGCAGTGTTTAAATTTCCAAAATAATATTTGAGCTGCAAACAGGTAAAAGTCAAAAAACATCAGCCAAGAGACACACTGGGTATCGCATACCACACATATATGTTGTGCTTCATATTTTTTCTTTATGGAGCATCCTAGACAAGTTTTTCAGGAATCCAATTTTTCCTCGGTTTCATAAAATTTCTTTGGAATGCCATTTATATCCGGTCTAAGAATTCTTCGAATCATCAGTCTGAGTTCTCTGGGGAAAATATCTGGAATATGCCTTTGATTCACATGGGTTGTCTCATTGTTTGGCTAATTTTAGGATAAACTCTTCTATTTGTACTTGTAGAATCAAGATTTGACTTGCGTAAGATATACACTTTTATAAGCTGGTATTTCAAAAAATAAACTACCTGTTTGAGTACATAAGAAAGAACAATAATGTATTTTCTACTATAGAAATCTCTTGATCTAAGCGCTGTCTAGCAATTCACCATTTAATATTTGTTTTCATATTTACA
>BMAW01034617.1:90028-122074 GCA_019974015.1 Nephila pilipes | reverse complement strand
GCAATTTATGCTTTCCATTACAGCGCTGTCTAGCAATTCACCATTTACACTCCGCTTACATATAATATTGGGTGAAAATTGCTTGTTTAGATGTTTTCTATCAACCTTAAATTTGAGCCCATGAGCTTCGAACCACCCTGTAGATAAATGACATTTGAATCAAAATGAAACATTTCATCTCAAAGCAACTGTCATTCATTCCCTTGGTATTTCCAAAAAAATACCGTTTTATTTATATCTTACTTCTCAACGAAAAATATATTAAAAATATTTTTAAATGAAAAAGCCTAAGGCTGGCAAAAAATACCATACTTCTAATGCTTTTGGGGAAATAAAAATAAAAATATCTCTCGAAATATTATATTCCACCAATAATTTTTCTTCGAAAACGTTTGCGATGTTATATTTTTTTCCGTGAATAAAAATAAAGTATGAAAACGCAGCTTATTTCTTACTTATAATATAATACTTTGAAATACCTTTAAAACTTCTATATTTAAAATTAAGCTTAATAATTTTTTTTTGTTGTTTTTTACAAATATACTTTAAAGTTATTACTTTAAACAACACAATTTTTTTAATTTTGTATACTACAATAATTATGCAATTTCCTAATATTACATTTTATTTTGTTTCACATCAAGTATTGCATTTCATACTCTGGAGTATTTTTTGCTTTAAAACAAAATAAAAAGTTTTGAAACTATTTCCATATTTCTTGTAATTTTAAATACACTATTACATATTTTTACTATTTTTAAAATTTCATTTTGCTTAGTAATTTATTTAAAATTGCTTTACCAATAAAGAATGTATTATTAAGAAATAAAATCACTTTGGATTTCGGGGAAAAGAAGCATATTTGTTGGAAATGCAAATTATCTTAAATTTGACTGAAACTGAATAACGGTTAAAGTAGTTCAAAAAAAAATTTCACATAGTTTCAATTATTCTTTAAAAAAAATTTACATATCGGAAAACAACTTTAATTTCCTTGAAGTCAACATCAGAATATACATTCAAGTAACAAATAAATAAATAAAAAAAGAAATTTCCATGTAATTTAATATTCTTGAAAAGTATTTCAATTTGAGCTAACGTTTTTTTAATTTTCTGGTTCTGTTTATATATAACTTTTCAAAAATACTATTTCAACATTAATTGAACCCAAAGCCAGAGGCTGAAAAACATGCATCATTTACTTATTTTTTTCCTCCTAATTTTATAAGATTTATAGCATGATTTGGGTTTAAAATATATATGCCAGATTAATCTTATCTATATATATATATAAGCGAAATACCACTGACTGACTCATCACGATATCTCAAAGACTATACAACCGATTAACTTGAAATTTAGCATAGTTACTCATTTTGCGATATAGACGCTCACTAAGAACGGATTTTACGAAACTCTTATCCAAAATGTAATTTTCATCCGTTAATCTACTCTTATCCATCGGTTATGTGATTTTGGCGACTTTATCGCCAAAAATGATATGACCGACGCCAAACGGAATATATTTTTTATATGTATACTGTGTATTGTCACCTATTAAATTTACTTGGTGAGATTTGCGCATGCGGAATGGAAAAATACCGAATAATTTAATATTGAAACGCTGATGGAGGATTGGAAAGATTTGGCAAAGAGGCACTTTATATGAAATTTCGTGCATATCGAAATTAGGAAACGTACATATTTAGCGATATAAATAAATGAGTTTGGAACCCCACGGTTGGTGAAAGTGTTGTTTAGCTCCAAGACTTTGCGGGATTTTGAAAAATACTAAAATGGCGATTTTTTACGGATTAGCATACACGCAAGACAGTCTTCGTTTACTGGAGAATCTCGCTGCATGCATGAACAAACTCAAGACGCTATGACATACGTAAGACATTTTGGACGTCCCGACTTGCACTACTTTTTTTTAGGATTGCAGTCACTTGCAATCCTAAATGGTCAGATACCAAAGATCTCTTGAGGCAGGGACAAAATTCTTATGATAGACACTATGTCATTGCGAGTGTATTTCATTTGAAAGCTAAGCACATGATGAATTTTCTGACAGAAGGTTGTATCTTTGGCAATACTAGGTGTAATATGTATACGGTGGAATGAATTTTATCCATATTATATATATGGGGTGACTTTTTACTAATTTTTATTTTTCCCATATATTTGAAAGTCGTGGATGACCATTATTACAGACAATTAATTTATTAAAATTTTAAATTCAGATTATCATTATTGCTTGAAAATTGAAATTTTTTTTTAATATTTTACGTATAGGTTCCAAATAATATATTATCGTCTTCCTAGCGAAGCGGGTGGGTATCAGCTAGTTTACTATAATATAAATACAATATGAAAATTATTTTTAAAGAGGAATTTTTTTCTCCAAAACCTTTATTCGTACATTTTAAAACATCGATGGATTTAAATAAGTCTGCTTAACTGTTTTAAAAAATAAACTCATGATTTTACGATTGTATTATTTAATTTAAGTAAAATGCAAAAATATAAAGTATCATGAAGAAAATTAAATTCAACATTTCACTAATCTCTAAGCAGGCCAAGGTAGCCGAATGGTCATGGTTGCAAGCTCGAGGCCGTTGTATTTTTCAAGTCGTGGGTTCGAGTTCTGATGCCACTAAAGACATGCCGTACAGCGGAGATAATGCACGTTAAACATGTGAAGGCTTTTAATAATATAAAAATAATAGATTATTTATATAAATAATTTGAAAACATACTATTTCATTTTAGAGTTATAATAGACTTTTTTTTATTTTCATCTATCAAATATAAGCCTATGTATATAAACTTGATTGAGACTAACTGTTAAAATGTTTTAAAAAGTAAGGTTTTATATTTAAAAACCTTATAACTGACTCCTTAAGCCTAAGAGTAATAGTTAAAATATTTTTATCAATAAAAAAGACGAAATATATGGAGACAGACTTTTTAATTTTTATTTTCAATGACTTTTTCTGAAGCATGATAGTAAAAGTTTTAATACGATCGTTTAAATTGACTTTTCTAAATTAGAGGAGGATGGAAATAGAGGATTCTAATTCCATGAAATTACATCCCCTGGAATTCCTTTGTAAGCGTCAGAATATTATTAACGTAGTTTCATTTAAAATTGATATTCATGAGAGTGCTTCTCGCAACTCTCCCTGTCATATCAGTTATTAAATTTCCTCCAATCTGCTATATTTTAAATACATGACTTTAACGATGTTTTATCTTTAAACTATTCATATTTATATATACTAAGATTTCTCCACTTGGTGAAACATGAAAAAGTTTCATAATTCTTTTACAGTTTTCAATATTTCCCATTTCCTTAACGATGTTGTCGTTTATATGTAATAGAATAGAAATGCAAATCTGTTTTATCATAATACTTGGTTCTTATTTTCTTTTGTCTTTTTATTAACATCTATCTAATGAGTTTTCCACAAAAGAGTGTTTCATAAGTTAAATTGAGTAATGCACGATGAGAAACATGCAGAAACCGATATTCTAATTCATTTGCAGTACAAATGAATTATACACTAACCGGTATCCTAAGAGTTCCCATACTCTGACGATCGCAATTTCTTTTACAAAAACAACGAACTTATATAAAATAAATGTTTATATCTAGTGATAAAAAAAACATTCTTAACATAATGAAACAAAGTTTACTACATGTGTTCAAAATGTCCGCACATTTTTTTGAGTGGCAAAGCTTATCTCTTTTGTGCATATTTTAAAGAATACATTTCAAGATACTGAAAAGTACTTCTTGCACTATTTGAGTAATATGGCATTTTACAGATAACATATTGTTTGGAGATTATTTTATTATATTTTGTTTTTACATATGCTCACAAAAAAAGAGTCATGTAATACTTAGATCAAGGAAACGAGGTGGTCAAAGTTTCCTAGATATGAGTCGAACACCAAAAATACTTTGGAAGCATGACCATGATTTCACTACTCGTTTGGCATATTGTACCGTCCTCCTTGATACAAGAACACAAAACATCAAAACAGTGAATAACGTTTATGAAAGAGAATTGCCATAGTATGCAAATAATGTTAAAATCGCTTCTAGCGTTTTCAAACGTGCAAAAGAGTTCAATTTCACCTCCCATAAAAGGGCGACCGTTTTGACCACTGGTTGTAAAAATAGGTTCAAAAATTATTATTCTACGTTATGCTAAAAGTACTTTTCACCATTAGCGTACAAATTACTATATTCTTTAATTTAGTTCTTTAATTTTGTATAGTAAATTTATGAATCATCAGTAAGGGAACTTTTAAGATACCCGCTATTAAATTTAAGTAAGAATAAAATTTATTTAGCAATGACAAACCTTGATGCGAATTTCGAACTAAACATTATATTAACTATCAGTAATCCTAACAATATAGCAGACAAATCGGAACGACAGTCTTTTATGTTTTTTTTAGAACGAATATTGTTTCCTTTTGCGAATTACAGTGAAGGCAACCGTTACTGCGCAACGATAAACGAAATCATGAAAATATGAATAATGTTTTACATGACCAAACAGTTTTATAAAACTGTCGAACTAATTACAGTGCATAACAATATTACGGGAACTGTGGCACATAATTCTTCTGTAAATTACCAGGAAAGATGATATATATATAAGCCATTTTACATAAGGTATAACTAAGTCATGTTCAATACTTTATTCTTTTTAACATTTTGTAAACTTTATTGACTACACTGAACGACAAAATTCCCTCCAAACAACTAGGTTGGAGTGCACTAAATTAGCTCCAACAGAAACGTGGGTAAGTTTCATAATTCTTTCATAACTTTACTATATTTCCCATTATTAATGCAATAATGCTGTCTTTTATATGTAACGGAATACAAATGCAATGATGTTTCAATCACTATAATTATTTTTGACTTTTTATTTATTTCTAATCGTGAGATTTCCATGGAAAAGTAGTACACAGTTTTATTTCTCTTGTTTCTGTCGTAATAAAATCCAAGCCAATTAGGACGAGTGCTCATGATGATTTATTAATTGCGATCATTCGTTTTTAGCAAAAGCTGTAGGTAGCCATGGTTTAAATATCACAGGTTGTTAACAAACTGTATCTTTGTCACGGTTTGTATCCTTGTCCTCCTTCAATACATATATAAGCTTAATTTTCTTTTATTTTGGACCAGCCATGGATTCCACGCTTACTTGAGTTAACAGATCCACTGGGAAGGAAAAAAAGGAAATTAAAAATACATATTGATAAAAGCATGTTTGTATGTGCTCGAGTTCTGATTTTTTCTTCGGCATTCATAAGTTAATTACCGCTGAACTTTTGTGCGGCATCGAATGGAGAATCGAATGGAGTACGTCGCGAGTGTAGTTATGTAAGTATATTTGGATTGCTAAATAGATTATTTTGTTTGCAAAAAATATAAATTATTATGAAATTTTAAGTTTATATGAGTTGTTCCAGATATATTTTAAATTAAAATGAAACATTTTAGGGATCGTGCACCCTTGAAAAAACCAAATCAGCTTACCGAAGAGGTGGTACGAGCTATGGTTTAGGTCATATCTGACAAACCTGAGCATGAAGAAGTTAACAGTTGTAGGAAAAATGAAAAAAAATATTCAATTAAATGGAACTACCATAAAAAAGAGTTTTTATCCAATAAAAAACAGAGAACCCTGTTTGTTTATCTTTGTATTACCAAAAAAAAAATCACTAGGTGCCATAAAATAAAATATAATTTGTAAGCATTCCTACTACGTACAATGATTCTACAACTAATACTGAAATTAAGAAACTGAATATGATCATGAACTAAAATTCTAGTAAAGGAGGAGTAGATACAGTAGATAAAATACACAATACGTGTTCCGTAATCAGGCGAACAAGGAGGTGCTCTTTGGTAATATTTTTCCGTTTGGTAGATAAAGCTGGAATAAAAGCCAAACTTTGTATATCGCGATGCACATTAATGACGCCAAAAATTTAAAAAACATTTCCAAAGAAAACCATCTATAACTTTGAATCTGTAATTATCTATAAATTATATTATCATACCGCCCCCATAAACCCCTCCCCCCCCACCCCCGCGGCCCGGGGAGAGAGAGAGAGAGACTTTTCATAAGAAGGTGTAAAATGTCCTAAATAGATCAACTAGAAAATGAACTACCGACAAAAATACGTGGAAGGCAGAAAAATGGGATGATACAACGATTACGTTCCCTGCACGTAATAGATTTGTAAGCAAAACCAATTACACTAATTACTTTTTGTGAATATAAGTGTAAGGAGCATCACAAAGCAAATTTGATGTAGTCACTCGTTAAACTTTTTGTGTAATATGTTGCACTCGAATGTATCGTGTGTTTGCTTTTATTAAAAGAATTTTAATTCATTTTCATAAAATATTTTGATTATTAAAAATTATAACATAAATATTTTTTTTTATTTAACTTATTTTGTGTGCTTTTTTATCACGCAAAATACTCCATCCAGGAATTAAAATTAAAATTTTAAGCGCGTGTAGTTAATGGATGGTAAAAAATTTATTTAATTATTTTGGATATCATTCTAGATTAAGATACATACAACTATTTTGGAGGAAGATTTAAGAATTTTAGAGTGTATTTTGTTGAAACATTAGTGTTTGAAATTACAGATGCCAACTTTGGTACTTCGGGACTGATTGTTCTTAAAGTTGTCATATATTGCAATTAACACTTTATAACAAACAAAAAAAAGATGTACCAGGAAAGAGTTGTCCGATTGAGACAAAAATTGGTGGATGGAAAAATTATGTACAGAATAAAAATGATTAAAATTTCAGAAAAATTTAATCATTTATTTCAGAGTTACATAGTTAAAAAATTAACGAGATCAATAAGATGTTGACCCACCTCTAGCCTGGATGCAAGCTGCCACACGAGTGGCATAGAGTGATAAAGCTCCCTGATGGTCTCCTGCGGTATTTCTTGCTAAATTTGCTCCAATGGTCGGGTTAGAACATCACCATTCCTGGTAGATGCAGTCGCCTTCCCATCATTTCCCAGACATGCTCGATTGGAGAGAGATCTGTCTGGCCAAGGAAGTGTTTGACACGCTGTATGATAGTTCATAGCAACACGTGCCGTAAGTGGTCTGACGTTATCTTGCTGAAAAATAAGGCAAAGGTACTGCAAAAGGAAGTGTACAAAATAGGTCTCAGAATGTTGTAGACTGTGCTGAAAGTGGGCCTCTATTGACGACCAAAGGTGTCCAGCTATCAAGGTAAATGGCACCCCAGGTTATAATTCTTGGTTGAGGACCTGTGCGGCATGCAATAGCGAAAGCAGAATCGACAGGCTGCCCTGGGTGTCTCCAGACAGGTCTTCGATGATCGTCAGGACACAATTGGAAGCATCGTTAAACACTATACATCATTCCAGCCAGCATCATTCCAACCTGATCAAGCCAAGCACCTCTGTAATCTGGCTTGTCAGTGAGCAGGCGTGAGTAGCAGGTGGAGTAGCAGTCGGTACGAGCGTAGATTTCGCTCTATCAGCCGTCTATGAATGGTCATGGTGGACACTTGTGGGCGAGTCGCACGTCTGATGATTGATAACGGTGAATCAGGTGCTGTGACAGCTGATCTGACAATCTCTCTGTCCTCCCGATCTGGTTTGGCCCTAGGTCGATCGCTACCATCATGACGCTGAAATCTTCCATTGTTCAGCCATTCTTTGCAGCATCTTCTAATCGCCGCAATTGACCCATATGATGAGCGATTCTCCGATTTACCCAACCTGCTTCTTTCAATCCAATGTTACGACCTCTTTCAAACTCTGACAGTTGCTCGTAATAATTTGAAATCCTGCGGAGAGGAATTTTTTCAATCGTTGAAAGGTACCTTAAATCGTAATGCAACAAAAAAATTGTCTATCAGAATGAGAATCGCTTCTTATACACACATGCTGAGTGCGCAGTTCCGATGCGCTGTAGCTCCCTCTATTCATTCATTGGATACCAAATTTTAATCTTTTGCATGTTTGTTCTAAATGTCTTTGCATACGAAATTTTATTACAATCGGGCAACTCCTTCTTGGTGCAGTTTTTTTTTTTTTTTTTTTTTTTTTTTGTGATAGAGTGTATATTGAATGTAATATGAAGAAAAAAAATTATTTTTGATGAAAAAATCATGAAAGAGTAGTTCTTAATTTTAAGATGTAAAAAGAAATGTCAAATATTACGCTTCTTAATGCGTACATTTTTGTGAGTCAAGCGGCTCGTGAGCGATTAAACTCAATGTATACGCACCAAAAGACATTGAGATCTAACATACTCAATTTCGTACTATGTAGTTAACCCGATTAAAGGTTTTGAATTACTTTTTTCTCAATTTTCTCTCTAAATGATGATATTTAATCAGAGTAATGCTAAAATTACTTAACAATTTTTACATGGGTCCTAGAGGATAGAGACCACACTGCCCACTTTCCCATTGACTGGGAAAAAATCAGTTAAGATACTAATTGGACACACCTTGTACTTTAATCCTCATATTAGAACGTAAAGGTTGCTCCTAATTTAAAATTTTGTAAGTGATTCGATTCCATTTGAACGATTCTACTTTTTCCAACGAGCACTCATTCGTTACCTGAAGCACTTTATTGTAAACAGGCATGAAATTGAATAAACTGCACTCGCTATATATTAATACTAAACGGCGTTCTTGAATGTACTAAGAGATTGAATAGCGAACTATACTTTCCTTAAATGATATTCTTTAAAATGAAAGAATATTAATTATTAAAACATTTCCTTATCAAATATGAATATGATACCTATGCGTATAGAAATTTATTTAATTTAAAAAGTTTCAATGATTCGTTCAATTTCGTTATTTTAAGGTGTAAAGCAATTGAATGCTTTTAATTACGTATTAACAATATTTATAAAATGTTATACAGATTTTAAACAAATATTTTAAAGATGTAGATATTTTTTAAAAAAAACCAACGATGATTGTGAAACTCAAAATTTCGTTTTCATTAGAAGTCTGTTTACAAAAATAAAAGGAAGTGGGGGGGAAGTGATGTCTATTCTCAACTGTTGTTGCCAAGGTTACAGATGGCAGTGGGGAGGAGGGTATCAGTGACCCTGAAGCGCCTAGAGTAAAGTAACAGAATATAATCAAGTAGTAGAAGCTATATAAAGGGTAAATTAACATTGTGTGTCTTAATATGCACAACTTACAGAAGAAATCATGATAAACATATTGGTCTTACGATAAATACGACCAACCTGTGTAAACATGAGTAGACATAGAAATATTGTCGAACTCTTGGAGTGTTCTGGTAGTAAAAATAATATTCTTACTAAATGGAAGCTTTTATGTAGACAACTAATACACAAATTTGAAGGTCTATTTGTTCGTCAATCCTTTACACGAGTGCAAATCCACGAGGTTGATTGTATGAATTAATAAAAATTTTAGGATGCCTCGCCGACGGAGCCATAAGAAAATTTCTGCCAAAGGAATATCTTCTCATATTTATTTTCAGTGATATCTTATGAACGCCTCCCCCTCTGCCCACATTTCCTTTTTCAAATTTTTCTGTGTACTCTATCAGATACAATAACGTCTACGGTTACAGAGTGATCATGATCATGAGTTCGCGTGAGGCGTAGTTACCGTCCGAGTACTGATGCAACTAAACGCATGACGTATGATGGGGTTTGTTGTTCGTTAAATCTGTAGAGGCTCCAAGTTCTCCGCGGTAGCCTAGTGGTCATGGTCATGCCCTGCGACTTTCATCCAGTCATGATGCCACTAAAGACCATGCACGATATATGCACGTAAAATCTGTCCAGGTTCAAAGTCCTCCCAATGGCGTGGTGTGGAAACTAGGACAAGAAGGTCCCAGATCAGGTATCATCCTCGTCAGTTGACCGAGGCTCGAAACTATGAGGTCAGTCGCCGATAGCCCCCGTGTAACTTCTCATTGTGACTTTAATAAAACAATAACAATCCAAGTCTTCCTTTTTACAAGGTTCGGAAGTCTGGGGAGTGGGATTTCAGCTCAGGTATCGGGCTCCCTTGACCGAGAATCAGAATCACGAAGTCGTTCACTAATAGCCCTCGAGTTGCTTCTAAGCGTGTCATTAATAAGCAATCAAATCAATTATCAGATTAAAAGAATTTTAACCAATATTTTTTTATCTCGAAAGATACGCATTTTAATAAGTTTTTAATGCTATTTGACTTTTGAAATCAGTTAAACAGTATTGTATCCATAGAAGATTTTACTATAAACCAAATCTAATATGAAATTGGGTGTTTGATTTTTATTTTTTTGCTTCTTAATACAAATCTCTACAATTTATCAAATCACCCAAAACTCTGGTAAAAATGTTTTCATGGCTTGAAAAAAGAGCTGAGAAAAAATTAAAAATTTGTGCATTTAATACAAAAATTTAAATAACAAAATCAATGAGCAAGATTTTGGCTTTTTCTTTCTTTATTCCTCTCCCTCCACTTGTGTAGATTAACACTCGGCCAGCTATGGAGCATATTACGTCACGTGACTGGACAGTTTATCTTTGCTTCCAACAAATTATTCACTGAAGTTTTATTTTAATAATTCTCTTGCGCGAAGAACGAGTACTCAAACGGCACAAATGTATATTTGCAGAAAATCGACCAACAGCATTAAAAAGCGAATAAAAGTTTCTAAGCAGCCAACTTCGTCTACAAAACATTTTAAGAAAATTTAGCCATTTATAAATATTCAGTGTATGTCGTTTTTTATCTATTGCGACAGCTGAACTTTTATTCAGTGACAGATTCAGGACAAAAATAAAATCTGTGATCACTTTTTTTTTTAACTCAAACTGAAGTTAAACTATTTTTTCTGTTTTAATGAAACATATTCGAGAGCCAAAGGCAAAAGAAATGAAATTATCGATCTTGAAAAGGAAAAATCAATTCGAACTTTCGAAAAGCAATTGGATTTTCTTTCTTCCATTAGGAATTCCGTTCACACAGTTTGGAAGTAAGTGAAAAGGTGATCGAGGAACAATAGCGTCCATTTCAGCCCAATAAAATGAATTAAAAGAAACGATCTATGCAGCTGTCAGAATCAACCTCTTCCAGAAAAAAGGAAGCGGTTTCGTGGTGTTAAAAATAATTTTTAATCTTTTTTTATTGCGTAATGTGATTGCTTATTAATATCGCACTGAAAAGCAACAAGAGGGCTGTTAGCAACAGTTCTCGTAATTTGGAACTTCGGTCTAGTGATGAGAACGATACCTGATACCTCTCTTTCTAAACTTCCACACAAGGCCAACGGGGAAAACCTCAAATAAATTTAACGCGCATCAGCTATGCTTCCCGATAGATCCTTAGTGACATCAGGGCTCGAACCTACGACTCGAAAAAATCAACTCATGCAGCTAGTCCGTGATCTTGACAACTAGGTTATCATTGCCATCTATTTGAACGTAAGAGAATAAACAGTGTGACAATTTAATACCATTCATATTTAACACTAGATATAGAATATTAAAGACTCTTTAAAAATTATTGATTAGTGATCAGATAAATTTAAGATTCTTCCGTTCTTTATATGTACCTGAATATAAATCGGGAATATAACTATTTAATAATTACAAAATTGGATATGATCTTGATATCTTATGCAGGCGTACCTTTGACAATGATGGCCTTAGTTAACGACGTACTTGACAATGACGAGTTAATGAATACAAAATATGTCATGGGTAGCGAAACAACCTTTGAGTTATTTTGCCTAATCAATTATTCCTTTTTGTTTCAGTGCCATCTAGCGGCGATTTAAATTATCCTTTTATCATTAGGTTTATCATCACAGAACGATAATTCGAGACAGTAGCCGGATTCAATTACCTATGTTATACTTGCGAGAAATTGCGTCATATATAACATCAGTTTTAGCTAACGACTATTATTCTATTACCGTCGTTAACCAAGGTACCATTGTATTTAAGCAATTAAAATGAATTTTGGTATAACTATATCATATTGTTACTACAATTAATGTAAAAATTAGGTAATTTTAAGTCATAATTATATTCTAAGTTGTAAATATATCACCTGTCAAATTACAGAATTTTGTTGTTCCAAAAAACAATATAGCCACAAAAATAAAATTTATAATAATCCTTTCTTAAGGCCGTGGGAAACATATCTACCACTAACTTCGTCAATTTTTAAACAATATAGGTTAAAAGACCGTGATAAGTTAGCAGAGAACATTTGTACAGTCCTAATGTGTATTGATACCTGTGTCTTGAAATTTTATTGAAAGTAATACGTACAAAACACTTAATTTCATAACCATATACTTATTTAGAAGATAACTAAAATACAAATCCTTGTACAGATTGTATAGTATTTATGAGATATATTTCATAAATGCAATGCAACATAAATAGAAATTTTTAAAAAAGTGTCCTACCTTTGAAAGCCCCAAATTGGTGGAGGTACACATATTTCTCACCCAAAAAAAACTTAAAAATCAAATTTTTATCAAATTAGTCTCTCTTGGATGAATTCCTTTCCTAAAATGAATCTCATTCCCAAAAATTTTAATACACATTTATTATGGCCATAGGATAAATTAATTTGATCATATTGCTTAATATCTTCTATAATTTGAAAACTAAAAAATTATAAATAAATTTCAACTCTCTCTTAACAAAATTAAGAATATTTATACGTGAATGACAATTTAGTCTATTTCATTAAATCATTTTGGACATTATATATAGAAATTCAATGCGCTTAAAAATACTACAATTACTGTATTGAGCATAAATATTACAACTGACAATTTCTTTGACATGAAAGAGATGTTTTGACTATATATTTTCTCTTAGACGTTGTTTAATGTTAGTTTTTTAGCCTCATTAAAAATATTTTGGTCGTGAACGTCTTCTTTAATAGAAAAAAAATGTTTTTTAAAAATGTTTTAAATGACTCTTCCTTGACTTAACATTTAACTAAAGAGTTAAATTTTTTTACAGTGAAAAGCATGACAAAGGAACTTAAGAAAAATGTACAGCTAAAATAAATGAAACACTTTATTAATTCTCACAAAAATACACTAATTATGCTTACATCCCTTTTAATTATTAAATTAAAAGAGTATTTTTCCATTGAATGAATACTTTTTGTCAATACATAATTTTCTAACAATACATTGGAAATTTCGGAGCAAAAAATATCCTTCAGATTGAATTTTATGGTAAGTGCTGCAGCTAGAGCATCAACATTCAATCTTGTTTTTTCACTTGTCCAAAAATCATTATCAATGGAAAAAAATCTTTCAACAGCTGCACTAGTTTTAGAGTAGCACAACGTAAATTCGACAAGAATAACTAAATTTTCATATGGAATGTGTTTATTTTTGAAATGGTTAAATATTTTCACCCATTTTTTATTAATTTAACATATTGATTTGCTCGTTGTTCTAATTCATCAGAATTTAAATATACATTCAGTCTTCTAATTTCTTCAAACTAACAGTTGTCATTGATTTTAATATCAGGCATTTCATTCAATAAGAACTCAACACAATTTTCAATATCAACCAAATTTACTAGCGAAGACGTCAAAAAATATCATTGAAAACTTTTGCGTCCAGTGATATTTGTTTCAGACCATTCTTCGACATATTAGAAAGATGTTTGGTAAAAAGTATGCAATTATTTGGTAATCTTCTCTATTATGCTAGTATTTCATTTTTCAAAGTTTGACAATTTTCTTTTTATTATTAAAGGAATAATACGTTTCTAATACATTAAAATAATTTTTGTCATTCAGAAATATAGCTTTAAATGCAATTGTTTTTCTAATTATCTGGGCTATAAATGAGGAAAGATAATATTTGATACATTTACTGTGAGTTACATGCAAATCGTTACTCTTACTAGCTGTCAGATAAAAAAAAACTATAATAAAGTATATTCTTCTAGTATTTTGTTTCATTTTGCTTCTAAGAACATTACTTCTTTTATACGAAGCAAATGCGTTGACTTTTCTACGCAATATTTACTCAATATTTTCGTGTTACTCGTAAAAAAGTCCAATTATTATTTTATAGCATAAAAATAATTGAAAACTGTCTCATGGCTGTTCCTTTAATTTGGGTAATCAAGAAAACACATTCCCTTTAATAGCAACAGTGGGGTTGCATGAAGTTACCGCTTTTCCTTCATTTTAATATTTAATAATCAAAAACTAAATAATTAAGTAAGAGATAGGCACGCTTTCTTCGTATCCTTCTCACCTCGTGATGGGAGTAAGCAGCGGGAAATTAAATTACCTGCTTTTCCTTATGCAGAAAAAAATGCTGAGAAATTAAAAGAAAAACATAAATCTTTTGAAATAATTCAATATTTTACTTTTTTTTCTCCCCAGTTTTCTGTAAGTCTATGTGCAGTAGTAAAAGATAATGAATGAAATTCTATCTTAGATTTTTTTTTCTTTTGCTTTTTCATTTGTTGTTTTCTTCTTCCAGTCTTTTAATAAATTATCGTCTGTGTTTTGTCCAGATTTATTATTCTCTTCATTGATAGAAAAGAATAAAAGTTTTTTAATTTAATTAATACAATGCCTTTTGCTTGTAGACTAAATTTATGATTAACTTAATTTTTCTTACTTGCAAGAATTAAAAAAAAAATTGGAAGTAATCTTGATTTCATTGCATTTCTTTTAAAAGATTTTATTTTAAAGTAATAATTTTAAGAAAGTACACTAAATAACTTTTCATTTCTTTCCATAAAATAAATTACATAAAATAATTTATGTTTCCCTGTTTGAAAATATTTACTAGCTTTTCTCCTGTAATTTTGAAATAATGATTGTTTTAGTTTGCGGTTTTCTTTTTTTAAATACGATCTCGCGAAAATAATAAAATATTTAAGTTGTTCTTAGTTACTCTTATATTGAATTGTTTTAAGTTCTAGATGTTCCTTTCACTTAAAATTTGATAGTGACTGAATATATTTACTTCCTCTTTCAAAATTTCTGATATTCAGCCATGATTCCAATTTCATCATGCATTTCCTAAATGCAACACTTGTATAAAATTCTCTCTCTCTCTCTCAGTGACTTTTATAATCTCGTAATAATACCAAATTTTCTTAAATTTAATATTCATTTTTATATTTCACTATAAAATCATAAATTTTATTACACTTTCTTAACAGTAAGATAATTTCTTTTCTTTTCAAACACTTTTAATTTTGTATTAAAATATAATACGATATTTTTGGTGGTGAAATGCATTGAAGGTTTCGTAAAAGTAAAAGAAACTTCATGTATTGCGATCTATAAAGTATTCCCAAATGAGAAAGAAACTACTTTTATGAGTAACATATATTACAATCTTAGAATATTTTACTTACAGAATATTGCACTTATGGTTCATGCTTATCATTACATTTAGACATAATTATCCTAGAGGTAGTGATCACTATGTTTCGGAAAGTATTAGATGACTTTAGTGCAATAACTGTCGTGTTGTTGACGAATCCAGTTTTCTGCGGTGTCCTACCTCTCTCTATCAAAGATGAACCGTTGACCTTTATAATTTCTAACAGTTACCTACACAGTGAAAAAAAGGCATTAAAACATTTAGTGTTCGGTAACTACATACAAAGAATTTATTTTTCTTGTGGTGTCCATCATATTCCGACAAAGGTCTCGGTTAAAACTCTGTTCTGACTTTTGAGAAATGACGGTATATACGATTATTTTGCGGCATAGCAGCGTCTTCACACGTATTTCCTTTCAAATGATCTTCTCTGTTTTCGGAATTTCGAGTCTCCACACACCCCTTCCTTTCGAAAGAGCCAATAACATTCCTGCGCATTAATAGTGTATTGACTTCGATGGGTCTTTATACTTGAATTCAAACAGTTCAAGAGAGTTGGGTTTAGTCTTATTAGCGTCGAACTAGAATCAAAACGAGGGCTATTGAAGACGAACCTCGCAATTTTGAACCTCAGTCAAGAATTTCAAGAAGGATTATCCCAAATTTAAACCCACTATTTCATGATCCTGGGAACTACGTATCATTAATTAATCACTGGATTAAATGAATATTTAGAGATATTAAATAATTATATGTTAAATATGTCATTGTTCTTGTCGATTTTCGAAAATGTTTTTAAATATCGCAATATGCACAAACTAATCCTTAAAATAGCGCAAAAATATTTTTAAAATTAAGTTAAAATATATGATACCGCAGAAACCTTCAATATTTTCGCACTATTTGCAATTAGTATAGATACACTCTTTTGTACCCAGTCTAGATTTGAAGAGAAAAGTAGAAATTACTCAGGATTAAAATCTCTATAATAATTAGCAGTCTCAAAAACTAAGTTTTAAATCATCATTGAAATGACGCGATGTCGTTCAATAGACGAAAAATGTAAGCAACGCACTTCATTTTTAATTGATTGTTAAATGTGCGATTCTAATTGATATATTTCACTTTTACTTAAAATTATAATATAATGCATTCATAGAAATAAAGAAAACTTTTCTTACGCTTGAAAGCAAATATGAGTGGCCAAAAATTTCATGACGGAAAGCCTTTATCAGAAAAAAGCAGATTGATAGAGTCAGTAATTGACCGTTTGTAAACATATAACGGTCTATCCACACGAAGAAATTTGTCTACTTTATCGAACAAGCGACACGCCGTATGAGCAATACTTTTACTTACACAAACTGTCAAAGCGGATGAAAAGCCTCCACACGGATTCTCCCATATGATACAGGTATATGGTGTTAATATAAAAAGGTGGAATTTCTTGAGGAAATTTATTATCATAAACAAAGTTTACCTGATACTATTGGGGAGGTTAAAAGTACCATTTTCAGAGATTTATCAAATCCAGAACTATTGAAGAAATTTTTGCATGGCAGTACTCAAAACAGGAACAAGAGTGTGAATATTATAATATGATATAGCGTACCAAGAAAAAGATAATTGTACAGATACAAGTCCTCTCTTTATGAATATATGATGCTAAATTTTACTTTAAATAGGCAAATTTTGAGAAAACTGAACGTTGATTCTGGTGGTTGTACGATACATGCAAGAAAACACCCTATCAAGAAGATGTTGTTAAAAATAATTTACAATAAACAAAGGAGCACTGAACACAGCATCTTTCAGATAGCCCCACAGCCAGAAGTCACACGGATTATGATCAGGTGATCTGGGCGACCAGGCTGTAGGGAAATGACGGCTGATAATTCTAGTATTTCCGAAATGCGATTTCAGCAGCTGCTTCACTAGTTTTGCAATATGCGGAAGAGCGGCATCTTGCATAAAAATGATCCCATCCACATATCCAAGCCGTTGAAGATCTAGAATAACGTGATTGCGCGAAAGACACCCATAGCTCTGACCAGTGACGGTAACAGTAACAGGAACGATATCTCCCGTCTCCTCGAAAAAATATGGCCCTATGATAAATGATACTATCAACCCGTACCACACAGTGACCTTTGCAGAATGGAGTGGAACTGGTTGATTTGCAAGTGGATTGTCTGTTGCCGATATTCGGCAATTCTGTCCATTGACATATCCTGTCAGAGGGAAATGGGTTTCGTCTGTCCAGATAATTTTTCATGGCCATTCATTATCCACTTCCATGCGAGCAAGAAATTCTAAAACAAAGGTCTGTCTTGCGCTCAGATCAGAAGTAAACAACTTCTGCACATGTAATTTGTAAAATTTTGTAAAGGTAACAATAAAGGATGTTTCGTAGAATTTTATGCACCGTGCTCACAGGCCTGTCCAATGTTCGAGTAATTTCCCGTGCACTGCACGGTTGCGCATCATCGCTCGATTCCTCCTGCTCTACTGTTGCTACTTCTTCAATGACCATCGAATCAATTTTTCTCCTCCCTCTACCAGATTGCACATCAAAAGAACCTGTCTTTTCAAATTTCTCAATCATTTTCTCCAGACTATTGGCAGTCATCGGTCCAACGCGTTTTTTAATACCCTTGAGTATCCGGAACTTGCGCAGAGCTACTGGTACACAGTCATTGTTCTTGTAAAAAAAGCTTTACAGACAGCGGTCCTTCAATGAGACAGTCATGGAAAACTTCTCAGACGCCAAACGAGGAAAAGTTGTGCACCCGGGGGTTTATAACAGTTGAAATGAGTCGTACGCATAACAGATATTTTTATTTACATATTCTGTCGCTTTCAGCTTCATCTGTTGCTAAAATTTGGAACATTTTTTTTTCTTATGCCGTACGTTTTTCCCTTTCTTCAATAATATTCCGTTCACATTTGACGTCATTCTGATCAGTCGTTCTTTTTTTCATAGCGTTTTGAAACTTTAACTTTAATTATAATCACCCTGTATTTTACTCGTGTAAAAAATTTCAAGCACTTATCTATAACAAACTTTAAAAAAAGGTACATCTCAAATGGTATTTAGCAATGTCAGTGCATGAATTTTTATCTCCCCTTAGGTACCTTTTTATGGGTGGGAAGATGTTCACTATGACTATGGAAATATATAAATACATCAACTGACATACTCATTGTCTCATATATAGAATAACACTCTCAAAATACATTGTAGAATCTCCCCCAGTTGCTTTGGAACATCTAGTTTTGTCACCAGACTCAATTTTACCCATTCAGAATGACTGCACTGCGTATTCTCTTCTTCACTGTAAAGCAATCTTACCAACCACAAACGTTATTCTACAAGAACGACAACCAAGTCCAAAATTTCCAAAGCAAAATATATATAATACATAAAACAATAAAACTGAATTTTCATCATTATATATATTTTTTTAAATTAGCAACAATTTAAGTAATGTCTCGTATTATTAAAATGTAAATTACTTTTCCATAAATGTATATTTCCAGAACGTTAAAATTTAATATTTATGCACTTTTCATCCTAATGTATAAAATTTGATTCATTGCCGAAGATTGTAACTTTTATTTAAAATAAGTACTGCAGTTTAAAGACTTTTCTAAATCACTTTTCAGATAAAATTATACGTTATTACAGAAATTGTTATTCATGAAACATTCTTAAGAATCAAGGAATTATGAAAGTTCCTTAAAATTCAAAATGTTTTAATTAACTGAATATATTATCCGAACAAAATATACAACTGACAGTTTTCAGTCAATTTTCTGTCCCCGAAATATTTTTAATAATTAAGACTTAATTTCCCGATAATAATTTTCTCTAATAAATAGAAATAAAAACCTTATTCAAAGAGTTTTTACTAAAAATTTTACATCAATTATTCAGGAAAAAATACTTATAGCTCGCCGATGGCTTTTAATAACTGATCATCACTAATATTGTTTGAGATATGATCCAATTTCGTATTGCTCTGCTAATATTAAATTGTTTGTTTTTAAACATCACTTCTTGTTTGTGAAAGTGGGTTTATTTCAAATCTTACTTTTAGCATTCTGAAATTTAAAATATATCTGCAAAAAAGCTCAATACCTAAGATAGTTTTATTATTAGAAAAACAAATAAAAATAGATAGATTTATCGATTTTACTTCGAAAAAGATAATACTTAAACGCTAAATTATGATATCACACTTAAAATTGAATGCAACAAGAGAATTAATAACAATTCCGAATTCAAAAAAGCAAAATAGAATTTATAAAAGTTATTAATGTTAACTATTATCATCTAATAATTAAGAATAGGATCAAAATTGACGCATGTTTTTCAAATGAATACTCCAACGTATTAATCTTACATTCCAGCTTCTCTGTTCTATTGAGAGAAAAAATTTATTTCTCTGATAATTTCTATCTAAATCAATTCTATTTTTTCTTAAATACAATGTGTTTCCATATCACGCTTCCTACACTGTAATGCTAAATAGTTTATCCAATTGTACAACCAAATGGATTTCAAAATTTGGAAATGTCTTTAGTACTTTATACTTTTCACGACTAAGGGAAACATTTTCACCCATTTTAAAATTAATGATTATCGCATTTAATTATAACCTTATCTGCAATTATTTTTCAAAATGTCTAAATAAAACGCACGACGAACTCAATTACGTAAACGGGAGTTTGGTTTAGTTTTAGTTTTTTTTTATTAACGTCGCACTAGAAGCAATATGAGGGCGACGGACCTCGTAATTTTGAACCACGGTCAAGTGACGAGGACGACACCTGAGCTGGAACCCCCTCTCGTAACATCCACACCACGCCAACGGGAGGACTTTGGGCCCCGAACAGATTTAACGTGCATCAGCTACACGGCGGGTCTTTGGCGGCCAAGGATCAAACCCGTGACTGAACGAAAACCACCGGCCGCTAGTCCACGACCTTGACCACCAGGCTAACCCGGCCCTACGTAAACGGGAAATTTATTAAAAAAAATCAATTGGCTCCAATGACAAAACATTCGCGCTCTATACTCTGTTATTCTTTCAGTTTTTAGTGTCGTGTAATAATGCAATTACTGTATTTTTCCACATGTTTTATATTAATCGGTAAATATAATTTTGTGCAATCATAAAGTATATTTAAACAAATGGAAACACATGCCTGATAATGACAAATATTTCTATGGGGAAAATAATATTTACCATAAAATTCCAAAAACACTACACACTATTATGTATTTTTTCTTGTGATTTTTTTATTTATTTTACGTCTAAACAAACTAAAATAAAGTTACATTTTAATATTTACTATTAGCAAGCTTATGGTCCTCTAAGGGTTAGCAAATAGTAGCTGCTTAAAAATAGGTTTGCTTTTATTTATTCTTATGAAAACAATACTAACCGTATACAAACAAACATCGAACAGGGTGTAGCTAATGGGCCGTAATTTGGCTATCTCTGTTCCAAAGAATAATATTTTTGTAATTAGGTAAAAGTTAAGCTAATTCGAAATAAAAAGTATCAACTGCGGGTTTACAAAGCAAATAAATGTAATCAAACCGTTCTGTATGTATCTAAATCTTATCCGTTATGTTTCAAATTCTTACGATTTCCAATAACCTTTGAACATTTAATAATAGTAAAACACATACACATCGTTGAAAGTCTAGCAAGTGTTTATTCCTGACCGACCATTTCTGATAGAGTAGTAAAATTGTATGTTTTCAAAAATAAGAAATTCAACTTTGGACAATATTTATTTTTATAACAGATCTAATACACACAAATACAAGATTTACAAACTAATCAAAAAGCGCCACAAATTATGTGGGGATCGTATATGAAGTGTTACAAACAGAAGAAGAAAAGAAATTTTTTTATAAAAATATTTTCAAACAAAAATATAATGTACACACTCATTTAATAATATAAGCATTTAACAAGAACTATTTTGCTTAAATCATTTTTTGAACCAACAAAATTCCAAATTAAGCAGCAAATTTTAAATTATGTAGGAATTTTATAAGTCAGCTGCAAAACACGTACATTATTTTGTGCTTAAACCAATTTAATATAAATTAAAACAAACAAGCATTAATGCGTGTACTTCCTCATACACGTACTGTACTGTATTGAAGACTATTAATAAAAATGACTTGTTTTCAGGACATCACATTTATTTGCGCACATCTTTTCAAACATAAATTCAAGACACAATTTTACACAAGCACCACTTATCAACGTTCGTGTTTACCTCTCGGAACCAAACTCAATACTAAATTTCATATCCGTTGCCAGTAAATTATTTAAAACAAAACTATGATCTGGTGTTGCCAAAAAAAATATCTTAATAAAGAATATTGAAAAAGGTATAACTTTAAGTTTAAATCGTCTGCTTTTAAAAGTAGAATAGGTAATGTCTTAAATAAAGTATCACATTAGATTAAATCGTCTGCCTTTAAAAGTCGAACAGATAATATCCTAAAAAAGTATCACTTGAGATTAAATCGTTTGTTTTTTTAAAAATTGAATATGTCACAGTACGTATATATATATGCAGTTCTATACGTTAACGGTGAAAAAGTATACAAAGATATAATTCCTCCCCCCCCACCTATATTCCTACATAAAATAATAAATACACAATTATATGTGTACAAGGACATAGAACATAAAACAAAAAAAAACTCTTTCAGTCACACACACATTCATGTAACAACAAAAGTGAGACGAGACTTTTATTTTTTTAAATTTTAGAGATGAACATAAATTAAAATTTCAGAGTTATATGTAATTTTTTTACGACGGACACAAAAGCATTCACACAACCAGACTTCCACCCTCCTATCCACTTTTATACATAAAAATATATCAAAAATACGCAGTTCTATGCTTACAAAAAAAATGCAAAAATTAAAAATTTGCACTACCACTCTCCCAACCACATTCATACAAAAAGTCAAAAGAAAAAAGTCTCATGTCCTTGCATGTCAAAAAGTTGAAAAGTCAATCCTTGTACGCAGTTATATGTGTACAATGGAAAAGAAAAAAAATATTCATTCAATCACAAATACATTCATATAGCACAAAAATAAAGCAGGAAACAAAAATTAAAAAATAAACAAATATTACATTCAATCGCACATACTTGTTTCTACTTTTAAAAAAAATCAAACAAAAATAATTGTATGAATATACGTTTTGATTACCAGAAATATGGGTAAAATCATGTAATGTCAGACTTAACACATATCTATTCAGTCACATTTACATCCACCCACATTAAGTAGGACATTTTTACATTAAACTTTTTTTACCTTTTTTTGTTGGAATACTGACTTATTTGTGTTATTTGTACTCTAGACGTATTAGGACCAAATGATTCCGCTTGTTATTCTCTTCATGTATCACATTTTTAAAGAGTGTTAATTTGAAAAACAATACGAATCCTCATAAAATTTGGTGTGTTAAAGATTCGTGGTTTAATTTTTTTTAAATCTTTGCATATGTGTCCTTCTTAACTGTCCTACGCGGTGTTTGTATCTGTGCTAATAATCGTTTCTTTTATTCTAAATTGGCGAGTTTTTCGATTCCATGCGTCTGTAACTGAATTTATTATTAGGTGATTTAAGTCGTCTTCTTCAGGCAAATATGGTTGTTGCTTTTTTTTTCTCTGTTAGAGATTTTCATCCGCATGGAATTCCTCTTTGTATTTCGATGATTTAAATAGATTATTCAAGACTGTAAATGAGCTGGACTAAAACGTTTCTTACTAGAAGCTGAGAATGTTTCTTGGAATCTTTTCTTCGACTGATGAGTTTGATGTTGATTGATTTAATGATCTCCCTTCTCTAAGCAGAATCCTTAATTTACCTATCCTACAGCAGAATCTGTTTAGTTCTCTCGTTATTGATCTTCATCCCTTTAGAGTTCTTTTCAAATATTGATGATTTAAGTACATATTGTCCAATACTTTTAGAACTTTACATAAGATTTTCTTTTAGTACAAAATTGAGAATTTTTCTTACATTCTGTTCTTCTCTTGCTGAGTGTGATGATGGTTGATTTAATTACAATCTTGAGCATGAAACTATATTTTCTTTCCATGTTAATAAAATAGTAATCGTGATTTCGTTGACATTCTTGATTGAATTTCGCTTAATTTAAGTAGATTGTCTAATACTTTTAGAATTAGGCGTAATCGTTTCTTTTATATTGTAAAGCTTATGATTATTTTTGCATTCTGTTCTCCTGTTATTACTCTTCTATCGCTTAATTTGTTGTTGATTGACTCCTCTGTCTTCTTGAACTTAAACGCTCTTTTTATAAAATAGTAATATTTATCGCTATGGAATTCTTTACTGAATTTTAATAATTTGAATATATTGCCCAAAGTTATTAGAACTGGAAGTAATCGTTTCTTCTGCTACGAATTTGAGAATGTTCCTTATTCTGTATTCTTCTATATTCTTCTGTCACTGCATTTGTGGTTAGTTGACATGTCGGTTTTCCTTTGCAGAAAATTATGTTACGATTTATTTTTCTTTGGGTTTCTTTTAGCATTTCGGTGAATGAAGTAAATTGTCAAAGCTCTAAAATCTAAAAGGTATTTCTTTTTTCTCTTGCAAGATGCGAGTAAGTGTCCCTTTGATATAGTAATAATAATAATAACAATATGAGTAATAAAACCAAACTTGATCTCCCCAACTTATTCTATGTAACCTCAAGATAAACTGTAATAGTTTCTAATTGTTCAATTTATCTTTAAGTTAAATAATTAATCTTTTGGATAATAATTAATCTACTTCCTTTTAAGTACATTTAATTGAAAATCCAATACATTTAGAATTATAAATAGCTTTGGCGAGTTGATAAACACAACACTGAATATAGTTTAAACTTGAAAAATTATTACTTTATTTAAAATTTGATTTTTATGATTTAAATTTCCCTCGTTTTTTAAACAAATATTGTGCGAGGTCACAACTTTGGGAATGTTTATTAGAAAGGAAATTAGGTACACACACTATGTGTAGGAAGTACCCTCATTTTGTATTGTAGAAAATATTAACTCTACGATTGTGATAGATTTTGACGAAAGAGTACCAGAATTCTAAAAATTCCCATTTGAGAAAAACGCAAATACGGATATTTCTCTCTACGTCGTGACACGTTAATTTATATAATTTTAAAATTTGATTTTCCGGCCTTTAAAATCATCATATTTTTTGTAACAGCCAAACGGACACCAAATTTTAATCATTTTCATGTTCGGTTTAAATGTGTTTGCATACGAAATTTCATTATTTTTTTTTTACTTCTTTTTTTTTTTTTTTTTTTTTTTTTTTTTTGCTGTAAATTTTAGATTTAGAAAACATAACTATTCACAGACATACACAAAATATAGAAAAATTACTTACATAATATCCTCTAAATCAACATATAAAATTCATATTTTTATGGCTTTAGCATTCTTTCTAAAGGTAAAAAAGAAGAACTGAAGATATATCTTTAATTTTCAATTCGAGTAATATTACTTAATACACATATAAGTATGGGCATCATTGTGACACTTCCTCATCGCTACCTAATTTCCTTAAATACTTACGTTCTTTAAATTAGCACAGTAATCCTGATTCTGAGGTACTCTAGTAAACTTTTTATTTTCCATGGGGTTTATTATCTTAAGTAAATATGGGTGAAGCATTCCCGGGATGCACTAGTGGTTTTTTTTATTTTATTTTTTATTTAAATATTTCTTCTTGTCAACCATTTTTTTTTTCTTTCTTTTCATTTTTTCCGTCCAAGCTGCAGTGTAAACCAGTCCTGTCCAACCTAAAAGACTTTGCTGTCCTCTTTGGAAACACATTGTACTCCGGCGGGTCGCAGTGTGTGTGATAGATTCGATTATCATCTTTTTTAAGTTTGACTCTTTTAACGCTCTTTCAAATGATGCTCTTTCACTTCTCAATTTGTGGGAAGCGACAAGTACTCTAGACTCCCATTACAGAAATCAAAAATATCCTGCAATAAATTAAGAGAATTTATATTTTATTGAATTTAAAAGGTTTGCTTGAAGTATAATTTAAAAAACTGTCCTGCAGATACAGCATAATGCTAATGTTAATTAAGACACCGAGCAGTTCGTCTCTATGGGTCCACATGGTTTGGGATCAAATATATTAGACGTGCTGCAGTTGGACTGGTTAATACTATTTCGCATGATCCACGCGTTGCATTCTCTCCCCGCATCTAAAAATGCATATCCTCTGTCCTCAGACGGTTATCTGGTTAAATCTACATTGTGCATTGAACATCCCTGCAATACAGCCCATGCTTTTTTTTTTAAATGAGCTTAACTTTGTAATTGTTTCTAAACAAGAATGGAGAAAAATAACTTGTGACGGTAGTTGAGCAAATGTACTAAGAAATTCCCTGAGTAATGAAATGTAGACGAATGATGGTTGCCCAGTGGACGTAGTCGCGACGTGTGGCTTTTGTCGAGTCGGAGGTTCGAACCCTGATGCCACTGAAGACTCACAGTGCAGTTTTGCTGATGCTCGTTAAATCTCTCCTAGTTCAATGTCCTCTCGTTGCATGTTGAAGAAATCTGGAGAGGGAGGTGTCAGCTCAGGTGTCGTCCTGGTCACTTGACCCTGACTTAAAATTACCGGATCCATCTCCAATAGCCCTCGTGTTGCTTCTGAGAGCGACATTAATAAAACAATCATTATCTAAGTCTTCGGAAGTTTGGAGAGAGGGGTTCCGGCTTAGGTATCGTCCTCACTTGATCGAGGCTCCGATTTTCAAGGTCTTTTGCTAATTGACCTCGAGTTACTTCTAAGCGCGACGTCAATAAATAATCGACCATCAGATTAAAGAATTTTTCAAAAAAAAAAAAATTCTCTCAAGGAAATGCATTTTAATATGTTTTTAATACAATTTGATTTTTGAAGTCAAGTTATATAGTATTGGATCCATAGAAGCTTTTGTTCAAAGCCAAATTTAATATGAAATTGGATGTTTTATTTTTATTGTTTGCTTTGTAATACAAATCTCCACCCACAATCAAATCACTCCAAAAACTCGTAAAAATGCTTTCACGGCTTAAAAAAGGAGCTGAAAAAAATTATAAATTTGTGGCTTTAAATTTATAATTTTTTACTAATACGAATCATTTTAATAATACGAATAAATTCTTGCTCATTGATTATATTATAAAAAATTTAATAACATAATCAATGAGCAAGATTTGGACATCTCTCATATTTTTTTCCTCCCTCCACTTATGTAGATTACCACTCGGCCACCTATGCAGTATATTACGTCACGTGATTGGGCAGTTTATTTTTGCTTCCATCAATTTATTCTTTTAAGTTTTATTTTAAAAGTTCACCCGCGCAAGGAACGAGTACTCCGGCTAGCAAATGTATAATTGCGGAATATCGCCCAACAGCATTAAAAAACGGATAAAATTTATAAAAGGATTTTCTCAATCTGTAAGCTGTTTTTTAAACAAATTAGGCATTTATCCTTTTTTTAGAACAAATTAAGCATGTATGAATATTCAGTGATTTTTTTTATAACTATCGACAGCTGATTTTTTATTCAGCACAGATTCAAGATAAATAATAAAATCTGATTACTTTCATTTACTTCCTCTGAAGTTAAACTATTTTTCTCTGTTGCAATTACACATATTCGAGTGCAGAACAGAAATCATCAAACTTGAAAAGAGAAAAATCAATTTGAACTTTCGGAAGAGAATTGGATTTTGTCTTTCATTAGTAATTCCGTACATACAGTTAGGAGGTAAGTGAAAAGGTGATCGAGGAGCATTAGTGTCCATTTTGCCAAGTACAATGAACTAAAGAGACCATCTATGCAGCTTTCGGAATCATCCTCTCCCAGAAATGGGAAACGGCCTTCTGGTATTTAAAAGAAATTTTAATCTTTTTTATTGACTGATATGATTTTATTGCTTATTAATACCTCACTTAAAAGCAACATCAAGAATAACACCTGAGCAGACAACTCCTTTTCTTAACTTCTATCCACACAACAGAATTGCAAAAAAAAAATTAATAACATTAAATTATTAAAAAAGACTGTGAAACAGTTTCTTGCTAACTAAAAAACTTCACGTTTGGAAGAAAAGATGATAAATTAATACTCAGATTCAGTTCGATTTACAAATTGTTTCTATATTTACTTTTTGAGAAAACCCTTGGTGAAATCCTGGTTTCACAAGTGAACACAATATAAATCAGAAATTTTGTAGCTATTTCTGCTAAAACTATTTACTTTTGATGTCACAATGACAATATTTCTTCAGTGGTATTCTCTTGTAAATGTCTGTAATGTCACAGGACAGTTCAGTTATTGACTCCACAATTGAATCCGGCTATTTTGTAACGTATTTCACATTACATGTAAAAGGATTTGTTATACATTCTTATTTACTGTTGATTAAGGGAAAACATTCCTTAAGAATAGTCTCCAAGCCTAGAAAATATTCCTTTATAGCAGCTGAAATCTCATCAGGCAATGAATTCTCATTGTACTCTAAAATCTGTCAACTTTCTATAAGCTTCGTAATCATCACTTCCCTCCCGACGTCATCAGAAATCGAGTTTTTTCTTTGAAACTACAATATACTCTTATACTTAATAACCAGTAATATTGTTACCTTATAAATTCGTAAATTCAGATTTAAATTATTCAAAATATCAAAAATATCACGAAGATATTTCTCATAGCTTTACGAGTTACGATATCATAAAGTGAAGGCTGGGTAATCCGGCAATTTCTCTTTTTTCAGTGAACCGGTGGAAGGTCGCGACCCACTGTTTCTGAAACTCTCGCAAAGAGTTTTCTTATATGCAACAACTTATTCATTTAAGTTAATATACATCACACACATATATTTTTATACAAATAAAAGATTACTTTCTTTTACACTAAATATTTCAATGAAGAATAGAATGAATGGTAAATTGCCAGTTGTAATTACATTGTACAGATGTTTGTTATTCTTTACAATATGCATGGGCACGTCCGTTCGTGTGAACGTTTTTGAACCTGTAGTTGCTTTTTCTATCCTCAAAATTTCTATATGAAATGAATTTGGCTCCGGCTCCAGAAATCTACACAACGCAACATTTTCTGTCGATTTAATCCCTCAAAAGTAATAATTACAGTTCTTGATCCCTGAACTCACCGATTGGAAACGTAAATAATCATCAATGATGAGAAACTAGAAAGTTGCGTCTCTGGTATTCTAACTTCTGTAGGTACAAGTCTTGACCTCAACGTAGAAGTTTTGTAACGAATCCTCACGCAACTAGGCATTTGGACAACTTCATGACGTCACTACATTTCAGAATCTTAAACTCATTACTTGATTTGTAAATTTGGGAAAGTGACTAACGTAAATTAAATTTCTATATAAGAAATATCGGGAATAGAAAATATTAAATAGAGAGGTTGTAGGAGTGAGACAGACAGATTAGTTGAGAAAGAAGTTTAACGAGATGATTACGCACACGATATAAGTTCATGAAGGTGTTCACCTCCACATGCCTAATGCCACCTTTGAAACAGAAATTTTTAAATTATTTGTATTAATTAGTCCTAAATACAGAGAAAAGCACTGAAAAAACGTTAAAAATGTCATCTTATAATTTTAATTTTGTAGAAATTCCGTGTCCCCAAGAGGATACATCGGGACAAAGTGACATCACCATATTCATTTAAAATATTTCATTAATCTTAATATAATGAGCATCTATTGCATAGTGTAAGATTTGAATCAAAAACTATTCCGGTCAGAATTAATTGCTGAAGGGTCTTACTTTCCAAGATTTATCATTCGCTTTTTCTCTCTCTCTCTCTCTCTTCGTCTTATACTAATAAATTATTTCTCAATTTTCAGTTGTTTCTTCTTTAAAAAAAGTCGTAGTTTGAAGACATGTTGTCCGCGATTATGAGAACTCTATATTTTTTTCTGCCCAGTACTTTCGAATTCTGGTAAATGTTAAGTTATACATAATTATTGTGATAATTGAGAACTATACCATTTCAATTTCTGATAGATATAGATTCTTTCTTGTATCCCTCAAATATCTACAGTTGGTGAATTCAGTGAGAATTTTAAGAATATCATTCGGAGCTGAAATATATGCCGTAATTATAGTTTCAAATCAAGTGATTTTGATAATCATTCACCCTATTTCTACTATAACTTCCTATTTCTACTATATATGTTATTATTTCTACACTGAAATAATAACATTCTAAATTAGAAGTGAAAAATTTGAGTGAGAAATAAATAATTTAGCACGTTAGAACCCATCACAAAACATAACCATTCTGCAAATTCTAACACAAAATTTAGCACCTGTATAAAAGTGGGTTTTTTTCCCTTGCTACTACGTTCAGATAATTTGTCATTTAAAAATATTTCCTTCAAATACAATTGTTTTTTCTAATTATCTGAGCTATAAATGAGGAAAGATAATATTTGATACATTTACTGTGAGTTACATGCAAATCGTTACTCTTAATAGTTGTCAGGTATAAAAAAAACTATAATAAAGTATATTCTTCTAGTATTTTGTTTCATTTTGCTTCTAAAAACATTACTTCTTTTATACGAAACAAATGCGTTGACTTTTCTACGCAATATTTACTCAATATTTTCGTGTTACTCGTAAAAAAGTCCAATTATTATTTTATAGCATAAAAATAATTGAAAACTGTCTCACGTCTGTTCCTTTAATTTGGGTAATCAAGAAAACACATTCCCTTTAATAGCAACAGTGGGGTTGCATGAAGTTACCGCTTTTCCTTCATTTTAAAATTTAATAATCAAAAACTAAATAATTAAGTAAGATATAGGCACGCTTTCTTCGTATCCTTCTCACCTCGTGATGGGGGTAAACAGCGGGAAATTAAATTACCTGCTTTTCTTCACGCAGAAAAAAATGCTAAGAAATTAAAAGAAAAACATAAATCTCTTGAAATAATTCAATATTTTACTTTTTTTTCTCCCCAGTTTTCTGTACGTCTATGTGCAGTAGTAAAAGATAATGAATGAAATTCTATCTTAGATTTTTTTTTTTCTTTTGCTTTTTCATTTGTTGTTTTCTCCTTCCAGTCTTTTAATAAATTATCGTCTGTGTTTTGTCCAGATTTATTATTCTCTTCATTGATAGAAAAGAATAAAAGTTTTTTTATTTAACTAATACAATGCCTTTTGCTTGTAGACTAAATTTATGATTAACTTTTCTTACTTGCAAGAATGAAAAAAAAAATCTTGATTTCGTTGCATTTCTTTTAAAGATTTAATTTTAAAGTAATAATTTTAAGAAAGTACACTAAAATAACTTTTCATTTTCTTCCATAAAATAAATTACTTAAGATAATTTCTGTTTTCCTGTTAGAAAATATTTACTAACTTTTCTCCGGTAATTGTGAAATAATGCTTGTTTTAGTTTACAGTTTTCTTTTTTAAGCCCGATTTTATAAAAATAATTGAATATTTATGCGGTTCTTATATACAATATCTTACATTAAATAAACTTTTTAAGCTCAAAATGTTCACTTCACTTAAAGTTTGATACTCAATGAATTTATTTCCTCCATCTTTCAAAATTATTTTAAGATATTTTCAGCCACGATTGGTGGTTGTTGTGTTGGTGACCACATAATTTTTTTGACCACATACAAAGAACCGTTTTATTTGTGGTGTTCCTAATATTCCGACATAGGTGTTGGTTAAAACGTTGTTGTGGCCTTTGAGAAATGCCGGAATATATTTTTGCGGTTCAATGTAACACGGTCATCACACGAATTTCCTTTCAATTGATCTGGGTATTTCACGGTTTCAATTCATGAATTATAAAAATCGACTTTGATGCATGTATAAATTGAAATGTAACAAATTGGAGATTAGAGGGGGTTAGAGGAATCTGTTTTAATTTATTATGGAGTAGTAAGAATAGAAAGAGAAAAGTCGGAAGACTTGCGTTTAGGGAAGACGGATCTGAGATAGACTCCACGTTTTGTGTTAAGGGATCGTTTCAGAAATGATAGTTAATTTGATCCAATTTACAAGGTCTTATTCCGGACTCGAAAGCGCCTTTAAAACTGGTTAGATTAATAGAATTTTTTCAAACATTTAGTTGAGAAGGTAATGGGTTCTGCTCCGTATTCATAATACTAATATTGGTTCTTGAATATTCTTAAATAAGAATAAAATTATTTTAAAAATTTGACTGTCTAGTTCTTTAAGAGCCTAATTACTTTGTGAGATTTATGAAGCATATCATGAATAATGAATCCGGTCGTGGTTTAGAAGAGGCTGGTCAAAATTCCTTCCACTCAGAAATTCCAAAGTGGTAGGAACAACTACAGATCCAAAAAACTTTCACGAGAACGAATTTAAATATCCGCGGACAGAACACAATATTTTAATGAGCAACTAGCATCTTACCATTCCTAATATATTGCATTGCAAATGTTAAGTGTACAGCAAGCCTCTAATTAAGATGTATATAAATATATAT
>BMAW01034617.1:32608-86872 GCA_019974015.1 Nephila pilipes | reverse complement strand
CTGAGAAATTAAAAGAAAAACATAAATCTTTTGAAATAATTCAATATTTTACTTTTTTTTCTCCCCAGTTTTCTGTAAGTCTATATGCAGTAGTAAAAGATAATGAATGAAGTTCCATCTTAGATTTTTTTTTCTTAATTCATTTGTTGTTTTCTTCTTCCAGTCTCTTAATAAATTATCGCTTGCGTTTTGTCCAGATTTATTATTCTTTTCATTGATAGAAAAGAATAAAAGTTTTTTTTATTTAACTAATACAATGCCTTTTGCTTGTAGACTAAATTTATGATAAACTTTTCTTACTTGCAAGAATGAAAAAAAATAATCTTGATTTCCTTGCATTTCTTTTAAAGATTTAATTTTAAAGTAATAATTTTAAGAAAGTACACTAAAATAACTTTTCATTTTCTTCCATAAAATAAATTACTTAAGATAATTTATGTTTTCCTGATAGAAAATTTTTACTAACTTTTCTCCGGTAATTGTGAAATAACGCTTGTTTTAGTTTACAGTTTTCTTTTTTAAGCCTGATTTCATGAAAATAATTGAATATTTATGCAGTTCTTATATACAATCTCTTACATTAAATAAACTTTTTAAGCTCAAAATGTTCACTTCACTTAAAATTTGATACTCAATGAATTTATTTCCTCCATCTTTCAAAATTATTTTGAGATATTTTCAGCTACAATTGCTATTTCGATTACCTGAAAACCACACTTATATAAAATTCATTGTTTGTTCTAAATTTTTTTAATGATGACAAAATTTCCCCAAATCTTAATGTTAAACATTCGATTATACATTTCATTATGAAAGATCCTAATTTCTTATACTTTCTTAACAGTAACAGAATTCGTGTATTATTCTAACACTTTTAGTTCCTTATTAAAATATAGTACGTTCTTTTTGGAGGTGAAATGCACTGAAGTCTTAGCAAAATTTATATGTAATTTTATGCAGTACCATCTGTTAACGCTTGCATGTGCTATCACCGCGCCACCTGTAAATAAGAAGTTGGTAACTGTTGATTCTAACCGCAACTGAGAGAAGAGCGAGAAGCGCTCATCGTGCATAAGAGCGAAGTGTAAAACGACCTACCTGTGAAGGCACCACGTGCAGGTGTCTTGTGAATTATTAAAGAGATATATTTAATATAGCCCACTGAGTTAGTGTATTATTGTGCAAATAACCTATGGAACTTTAATATTGTGTAGTGAAAGGTTCACAATCTATAAAGAATACGCAAATGAGAAAGAAACTATGTTTATGCGTAAAAAATATTATAATCATGAAATATGTTGCTTACAGAACACTTCACTAACACTGGTTCATGTATACCTTTACATTTAGACATAATTACTGTGGAGGCAATGATCTGAACTTTTTGCACAGGAATTGGATGACTTTAGTCAAATAACTACCGAGTCGTTGATGACTCCAATTTCCTACGGTATCTTACCCTTCTTTATCACAGATCAGCCGTTGATCCTTATAAACTCGATCAATTATTTATCTGGTGAAAAAAATGCATTAAAATATTTAATGTTGGTGACTACATTCAAAGAACCGTTCTATTTGTGGTGTTCCTAACATTCCGACATTGGTGTTGGTTAAAACGTTGTTGTGACCTTTGAGAAATCCACACATCCACGCTGTTGAAGATCTGGAATGACGTGATTGCACGAAAGACACCCATAGCGCTGACCAGTGACGGTAACGGTAACAAGGGACGAAATCTCCCGTCTTCTCGAAAAAATATGGCCCTATGATAAATGATACCATCAACCCATACCACACAGTGACCTTTGCAGAATGGAGTGGCACTGATTGATTTGCGAGTGGATTGTCTGTTGCCGATTTTCGGCAATTCTGTCCATTGACATATCCTGTCAGATGTTGGTGACTACATACAAAGAACCGTTCTATTTGTGGTGTTCCTAATATTCCGACATAGGTGTTGGTTAAAACGTTGTTGTGACCTTTGAGAAATGCCGGAATATATTTTTGCGGTTGAATGTAACAGGGTCTTCACTCGAATTTCCTTTCAGTTGATCTGAGTATTTCACAGATTCAATTCGTGAATTATAAAAATAGACCTTGCTGCATGTATAAATTGAAATGCAATAAACCTGAGATTAAAGGGGGGTAGAGGAGTTGGTTTTAATATATTATGGAGTAGTAAGAATAGAAAGAGAGGATTCGAAAGTCTTGATTTTTGGGAAAGTGGGTCTGAGACAGACTCCACGTTTTGTGTTAAGGGATCATTTCAGAAATGATAGTTAATTTGATCCAATTTACAAGGTCTTATTCCGGACTCGAAATCGCCTTTAAAATTGGTTCGATAAATAGAATTTTTTCATACATTTAGTTGAGAAGGTAATGAGTTCTGCTCCGTATTCATAATACTAATATTGGTTCTTGAATATTCTTAAATAAGAATAAAATTATTTTAAAAATTTGACTGTCTGGTTCTTTAAGAGCCTAATTATTTTGTGAGATTTATGAAGCATATTATGAATAACGAATCCGGTCGTGGTTTAAAAGAGGCTGGTCAAAATTCCTTCCACTCAGAAATTCCAAAGTGGTAAGAACAACTACAGATCCAAAAAACTTTCACGAGAACGAATTTAAGTATCCGCGGACAGAACACAATATTTTAATGAGCAACTAGCATCTTACCATTCCAAATATATTGCATTGCAAATGTTAAGTGCACAGCAAGCCTGTAATTAAGATGTGCATACATTGAAAGCATATATACATATATACATATATATATATATATATATATATATATAAGAGTTATTACATATATATATATATATATATATATATATATATATATATATATATATATTACACAAATTAATTAGGAATAAGTTATTGTAAATAGCAATAAGGCATTCATTTATTCTGTGGAACCTCACTAAACAGAATAAATGCAAAAGTGTAATTTTAAAACCATTAAATCAAACAATCAATTTTCTCTTTCTTTATTACTTAACATTTCCTGTTGTTGAACTATTCTATAAAATTAAACTGAATGTGAGGCTCCAAACAAAATCAGTCGTGATATATTAAAAGATTTATCTTGACGTTTCTCATAAAGTTTCTAACCGAAACTACTACAACGAGGCACAGCAGCCTATTTCTGTTCAACTAACCTTTTGGACATTGCTAAGAATTGTTTGATTGAGATAATCAACATGTGGGTTATGTAATCAACATTACTAAATAAGCTGAACTATAGTGAATAAGATATAAAAGGGAAACTGGAAATATACGAAAGCAGTTATGTATTGGACAGGATATTTAAAAAATCAACAATAATAATAGCAGAGATATGGAGATTCTGTGATAGTTGTGATTAAGTTGAGAGATTAATACTTGATCGTATACAGAGTGAGAAGAAGCTCCGAAAATAGATGAAAATCACATAAATAAAATAAATAACAATCTCGTAAAGAGAAGACCGTCATTTTGAACATTTATTAAAACAATTATAATTGAGATTTACATATTTGAGAAATTGTAAGTAACACTCCAAGGTAGATATTTGATTCGTGTAACGGTACATATTGTAGTGGTTGTGAATGTGTACATGTATGAGTGTCACCCCTAGTGTGAAATGATTGTGTTCTATATGTGACCATCAATTAGATGTCTGTCGTCTCAAATCTTGTCGAAATTCTTATTTAAATGCGTCATCGGGAGGAATACAGGGTCGCTACAATAAGAAAGAAAGTGTCTTTTGCTTTCAAACGAATGTATAAAATTCCTGAACATTAATTATACAATGACTTTCTGTGGGTCTTTATACTTTGAATTCAAGCAGTTCAAAAGGGACCATTCCAAATTAAAATCTACTATTTCATTATCGTAGGAACCACGTATCATTAATTAAGAACTTGATTAAATCATTATTTAGAGATTTTAAGTAGTTATTTTTTTTTTAAATTTACAAGGTATCAAACATGTGCTAGTACCGATCTGGAGCAGTAACATTACTTAAAAAACTCTACATTATACATTACAATATGTTTATCTTAACTGAATTTTTCAACCATGATTTCATTTTATAAATACATTCTTTTTGTTTTTCGTTTAAAGTATTTAACGCACAAGGCAATATCTGAAACAAAACACTTAAAGTTAATTTTTATTGCCTTGTTATGACAGAAGCTAATAAATATCTTGTACAGCAAATAAAGTGAATAAAATTTGGTTTCTTTATCAATTAGTTGCATACCAAATATGATCTGTTTTCTTTACTTTTCTTATTACCCTTTCAATATTTTTATACTATTTCGGAGCTTAAGGATTCTAAATAAAAATTAATATTTGAAAACTGTTATCTAATGGTTTATTTTATAATAAATCACCCATTCTCTCTATTAATATTTCACTTATTTTTTTACTATACCAATGCTTTAAAATTCTTGTTTAAATAATTAAAACCGTATGAGAATATCTAAAATCATAACTTTCTAGCTACCTTTCCTCCCCTCTATTTGGGTGAATCAATGTAAATTTTATAGCAAATAAAGAAAGTACAGAATTCGGTTTCTCTAGAATTTCATAAAATTTTAAATCTCCTCCAAAAAGCATCAATCATCACAATTAGTTTCCAAATAGTTTAGAAGTAACTATCATTAAAATTTAATGTCTGAAACATATTCACAAGAATTAACATATGTGTTTTACATTATGTAGAAACTGTTAAGAAATAAATAATTCAAGTTTACTACTTATAGCTCCCGTCTGTGGAGTTTAGAATATTTTGATTCCGTAAATGTTTTGTTAATTCTATGGAATTTTTATTTTCCTCCTCAAATCTAGACTATTTTGTCTATTAGAAAGCAAAAACGTGCATTCGAAGTAGAAAAATTCAACGAAGAGTTCTGTGAAATTACATTTTCTATTTGATTTTCAAAATTATTTTGAAATAGCTTAAGTATCTGAAAATCCACAAGCGAATCATTAAAATAAGCGTATAAATAATCTTAAAAATCCTATAAATAAGCCCACGTTCAACATTTTTACACTCTTTGCATTCAGTCTAGATTTAAAAGAGGGAAATAGAAATTACGCAGGATTAACGTTACATTTCTCGAAATCACAATGGCTTGTATACGGAAACTTTTAACATTGAATCATATTCACAATAAATAAAATAATTCAACAATCATAGCACAAGTTTATAATGTCCTTTCAAATTCATTACTATTATGTCGAGGTAACAAATTAATATTTATTAGAAATGGTATTTTGATCGACATTTCATTAAATTACTGCATTTGTTAAAATTTTAAATGCGTGATAATAGCTCTATAGATTTCTTATGAAATCACTTTTAACTAATTCATTTCATATTAAAAGTTATTTAGCGATTTGGAAAATTTAGCAAAAATGATTTTTGGTGATTGTTAAAAAATTAATTATGAGAATTTTATAAATAAAACACTCACAAAAATTGAATTTTATAAAATTAGTAACACTCACAATATGCCTAGAGTAAAATATCTGTATTTGATTTCTTTTTTTTTTTCTTTTTTTCAAAATGCAATTACAAATTCACGTTTTGGAATTCTAGTACACCTGCCTTAAATTCTAAATCATCCACTGAGCTAATACTCTACACATTGTGCACAAAAGCTATTTCCTTTACAAAGAACATAATTTTTTTCTACTAGACACGCACATATTTTAAATATTGTACACTATTTGTATGAAAAATAGTCTTATGAAAATTTAAAAATGTAATTAAATCTAATTTTTGAGATTATATGTATCGTCAATGGTTAGATTATAAAAATAGAAAGTAATATATAAGCTTTCAAAGTTTTATTTGCAATAGTTTATACGCAAGATGTACCTAAAGTGCACAACTGACAAATGAACATGCAGATATTGATTATTAATTCCTCATTCATAATTATTCATGCATATAACTTGGATTTTCTGTATATACAGATATACGAATTTAAAATATAACTTCAATTGCTTTTAATTTTAAAAAGTGAAGATTATTTAAACTCGTCTCTCAATTACCTTAAAGGTTACCACAAAACTAATTCAATAAGCCTTACAGGAAAATATAAAGGTTTTTAGAATAAAGCAATTTTTGACATAAAGAACTGATAAATTTGGCGGAGACCCTTTACTTTACTTTAATTATCGAGAAGTGTTTAATCCTTTTCAGCCATAACAGCTCTTCCCAGATCCATGAAACATTACGCTAAATATTCAAAACATTCTGAATTTCACAAGCACATAAAAGATGTAAATTAATATAACTAGTTTCATTTGATAACATACAGATTTTACAAATTGTTCATTCAAACATTAAGCAAACATACGCTTACTAATCTCTGAATGCTTTCTACAATTACATCGGATGTCTTTAATGGCAACCTCTATGTATATAATATTAAACTCCAAGCTTCTATACCACTCGCGTCCTGATAACCGAATTACACTCCTTGTGTTTAACTATCAACTTACTCACTGTACAGAAACTGCAATCAGAGGCTCATTCTGTTCATAAATGCATGCCTAGTGAATGCGACATTTTAGTACAGAACTTGCACAACCATACGATCGAAATAACTATCTATAAACAGCATTCCCTATTAACATAAAAGGCGGCTTTGCGGGAGCCATGTCATTGACCTTTTTCACAAAAAAGTTAAGATAGGAATCTACAAATAAAAGTCAATTTATTTTATTCCCCGAATGGGTGTACGGAAATATTTCCAGCAATTTGTTTCCAGCAGCAAGGGTGTGACCCACACTTCTCACTGATATTTATATCCCGCAATACTCTTTGAAATTTAATTTGTTTTCTTGATCATTTTATAAGGAAATTTTTTTTTAGAAATGATGTATTAAAATATTTTAGTGATTAAATTGGCTTAAGAAAAAATGTTATTTAGCTCAATTTTAGATAAAATAAATTTGTTTTTTAAAGGGTTCGGAATCTCAAAATTTCTAAAAAATGACAAATTAAGATTTTTACGTTTTTAAATTGTATTGATTTTCACCGTTCCAAAACCTTTATTTTAATCTCTACGATAATTAACAATCTCAAAAACTTAGCTTTAAATCATCATTGAAATGACGCTACGCCCTGTCCTATAAGCGAAAAATGTAAACAATGCACTTCGTTTTCAATTAATTGTTAAATTGGCGAAATTAAATGTTATATTCAACTTTCAATAAAAATTAGAATTTATTGATCGTATATATTGAATAGAATGGGAACACTTTTCTTTCGATTGAAAGCAACGATGAGCAGCCAAAGGTTTTTAAGGGGACTTAGTACCTTTGCTCCTTCAAAAATTTGATTTTTTAAATTTGTTTTTAAAAAATAGTGTTGAATGTTAGGAGTATTTTAAAGCAAACCGCGTCAAAATCCGACAATTATTAAGCCCTGTGCAACAAAAAAATGTAAATGTCTAAAGTGGCTTGTTCTATGTAATGCTATGTAAACAAACCTCTTTTTCTCAGTTTATTATTTTCGCACTTTCCCACAGGATTAAAAAAAATGTTTTGCATGTAGAGTTTTGAAATTTTACATGAGTGTTGTACTTGTAAATTTTTATTCTGTGAACCTCAGTTTTGTTAATAGGATGATTAGATTTTATTTTATAACATGATACATGAAAAAAAAGTTACTGAATACAAACTTAATAAATTATTTAATTTTTCAATTTTTTTTAATGTAAGATAAATTCAAAATTTGAGGTTCACAGAATAAGGCATTATTTAGCTTTAATTTGGCATAAGAATTATGGTTCTACTGTACATATTTCAAATGTTATCTTGTGGGTAACGTAAGGTAAGCTAATTTATTTTTCAAATTTTTGTACGCATATTTCATGTTGTATAAGAAAATATATTAATTTAATAGCAAAACTTGACCCAATATTTTAAGCTATACACTTTATTACACAAACTGGCAAAGTTTCATATTGAAATGAACAAAAATAGTTGATTTACGAAGAATCGAAAAAAGTTTGTCAAAATGTTCTACTTTTGATTTCGTAAGGTACTAAGTCCCCTTTGGAAAGCCTTTGTCAGAAACAACAGATTGACAGAGGCATTAATTGACCGTTTGCAAACATATAAAGGTCTATACATACCAAGAAATTTGTCTACTTTATATGAAAAGCGACACGCTGTGTAGTCAATATTTTTACACAAACTATGAACGGATTAAAAGCCTCAATACAGATTTCCCCATCAGATGCAGGTACATGGTGTTAATTTAAAAAGGCGGAATTGCTTGGAGAAATTTACCATCATAAACACAATTTATCTAATTCTGTTGGGGAGGCTAAAAGACCCATTTTAAGAGATTTATCAAATATAGAACTAATTAAGAAATTTTTGCATGGCAGTACCCAAAACAGGAATGATAGTGTAAATATAGTGATGTGGTCTAGAGTACCAAAAAAAGATATTTGTACTAATACGAGTCCTCTCTTTAGGTACATATGAATCTATGTCTTCCTTTAATATTGGCAATGTTTTAAAATGGCACATTTTGAGAAAATTGAACATTGATCTTAGAGATTATACAATACAGGTAATAAAACGCCAGGACAAGAAGAAGTTGTAAGAAATTATTCACAACAAACAAAGGATGTTAAAAAAAAAAGAAAAAAAGACTTAAAAAAAAAAGAAGGATGGTGTGAAATTTTACGAAATGGAGATAATTTAGAAAATGGGGCAGGAATGTTCTGATAGTTAAGTACTTTTACATTCAAACACGTTTTTCTCAAAATGTAAATTTTTCATGCGTGATGTACTTTTTCTAAGAAATTGGTTTTTACAGGTGTGAAATGTTTGTAGTACCTGTTCATAATACATACCGATATATATTGAAATGAGCTTTTTTTTTTAAAAAAAAAAAGCAAAAATTACATTTTTTTAAAAATTTATTTGAGTGGAAAAAGATTCAAAAATCACTGTGTCTGCCGCAATTTTTTATAAATGAGTAAGAAATTCAAAATTAGACAAAAACTCATTTCCGTATAATGAGAAAGATGTATTTTACTTGGATAAATATTTTAAAACTCTTATCTATAATGGGTTTTGAGAAAAGGTACATCGCAAATGGTCAATTTAATATTGTCGGTATAAGAGGTTCCAACTCCCCTTAGATACCGTTTTATTGGTGGGAAGATGCTTACTACGACTATGGAAGTATGTTTGCTATAGAGCACTTTGTAACATGGGTTATTGGCGAAACGTTCCTCAACTAACATCTGGGGTTTCTTTTTGACTTTATATTTAAGTTTCCACTTCTTCACAATCAAATCAGACGTGATAATACAAATTAAGAGAACTTTCAAAATGAAGTAAATAGATATCATCAAGTCGTATAAAAGCGACAGATAATTTATCTGAGGGATAACAATAAGTTTCTAGTAATAGAAAATGTGATAGTGATTTGTGCGGAGAAGTCTTCTTGGGTGTCTACGTGATTTGGTGAGATTAGTACCCAATGCTATAAGATTGATTGAATATTTGAAGGATGTACTCGCATCGTTTTCAGGTAGCGCATTCTTTGATATGTTATAGAAGTTGTTATTACTCGCCGATAAATACTTGATGCTGGAGTGAAGAGGTTTAATAAACTCTATTTGTTGAGTAAGAAATATTTTAGCTACTTTATCTGTGTTTCAACTTGAAATTTAGATTTTATATAGAGTAACATATTTCATATTCATAGATGATGATGAATTTAAGAATAATTCATGTTATTTTGCATAAAATTTCATAAAATAATAATCAACATATATTGAGACAGTCGTAATGTAATCAAACACATCTTGGTCTCTTTATCATGTGCTTTAGTAAAGCATAAACGGTTATGCATGAATGTTTTCTGTAAAATTGTCATGTGGGAGACAGATTTTTCCCATACTTCTTCTGAAACTTTTTTTTTTTTGATACTCAGGAAATTTATAAGTCATAATTTGCGAGCACGACTTAAGAATTCAGAAATCATTCACCGAGCTAGGCGAAGACGAAAACTTACTTGGTCTTCAGATCCCGAAAGTTAGTAGTAAGTATATTTTCTGTGTCCTTAGAATGAATCAAATTTTATTCTATAAAAAATTTCATCAGCACATATTCCACATTTAATAAATACGTCTTTCTATTTAAACACTAGGATAAGGTATAATGATAACGACATTAAAAGTGTTATTCAAATTATATTAAAAGAGAGAACTAAACAATTTATGATATTATTATGAAATGAGAAAACTCATAATTGGAACTTTTACATGCGTCATTTTTATTACTCAAAGAAAAACCTTTTTAAATAAGGATTATTATTAATGTTATTTTAAAAACCTGAAGCATTTAAGTTTTAAATATATTTTTACTTAAAATAGGTATTTTTCCCTTTGCTATCTATAGAAAATTTAATAAAAAAATATTGCTACCTGGTTGATTGTTTTTCAGGTGTAAGAAAGATCCTAACTATAAGTTCGCAGGTCCTTTCGGAATAAATTGAAATTGTATTCTAAGACTCTCTGATAAATAGACTATATTTCCGTATATATAATACAGGAAAGAATTAACACAGAACATTTTAATTTATGATAGAACCAATTCAAAGTTTACGCAATAACCGATCACACAAATATATAATCCCAATATCGCATTAGGCACATATACTGACTCTTGTGAAAAATATATAATAACACTCTCAAAATACATTGTAGAATCTTCCTCAGTTGCTTTGGAGCATTTAGTTTTGTCACCAAACTCGCTTTTATCTTTTCAGAATTACTGCCTGACGTAATCTCTCCTTGACTGTAAAACAATCCTACCAGCCACATACGTTATTCTACAAGAACGACAACCAAATCCCAAATTTCCACAGCAAAATGTATCTAATACATCAAATAATAAAACTCAAACTACACCATTTTTTTAATTAGCATCAATTTATGTAACGAAAACTTCTTTATTGGAAGCTGATAATGTTTCTTGGATTTTGTTCTACTGATGAATTTGATGTTGATTGATGAATTGATCTACCTTCGCCTAGCAGAATCCTGGATTTATCTTTCCTAATATAGAATCTGCTTAGTTATATCGTTAAAACATTCTTCCCTTTGGAGTTCTTTTCAGATTTGACGATTTAAGTAGATTTGCCCAAGACATTTAGAACTACCTTCTTGAACAGGAAACTCTGATTCGTTTCCTTTTTAATAAAATAATTATCTTGATTTCGCTGAAATTCCTTACTGAATTTCGATAAATTAAGTAGATTGCCCAAGATTATAGAATTGCACGAAATGATTTCTTATATTGTAAAGCTGATAATTCTTTAAGTATTCTGTTCCCTTGTTGTTGTCCTTCTATCGCTAAATTTGGAGTTGGTTGGCTTGAACAGCAAAGTTTTTTATAAACCAATAATATTTATCTCTACGGAAACTCTTACTGAATTTTTATGATTTCAGTAGATTGTACAAGCTTATGAGAACTGGGTGTAATCGTTTCTTCTGTTACGAGTTTGAAAGTTTTCCTTGCACTCTGTTTTTCTGTCATTGCATTTGTGAATGGTTGACATGTCGGTTTTCCTGTGAAGAAGATTATACTACGATTTGTTTTTCACTGGGTTTCTTTCAGTATTTCGGTGAATTGAGAAAATTATTCAGAACTCCTTAAAACTGAAATATATTTCTCTTTCGATTTGTAAGTTGGAAAGTTGGTTTCCGGTTCCTTTTTTCAACTACCTAATTTTGATGTTGGTTTTTCTCCCGCGCAGCAAAATAAGTTTGTTTTCGCCGTTTAGGATCTCCACCTCTCAAAAGCCCTATACAGGATTTAAAAGATTGAAATAGAATTAGTAAGGTTACAAAAATTGTATGAAGAAAAATTTCTCAAAGTACGTTACAAACAGAAAGTTAATGGGGAAATATGAACAAACGAGCTATAATTGTTTCTTACTTTTCATTCTAAATTTTTTATTTATAATGGTAGAAGAGTTAAAACCAAGATAAAATATTAAAATGAGAACAGGCTGAGAAAATTAAAAAGCAATGCTGAAAAAAATGAGAGCAAATATTTTTCGTCACAGAATTCGATATTTAAATTACGTTCTGAATTTAAACTATGATTGTAAGATAAACAAAGATTAACTTTTAACAATATTTCTGCAACAGCAATGATTTTAGTTACTTTTTTCTGGGATAAAAATCTATTGTTGCGGATTTATAATAACTTAAATCTGTACATGCTCTGTTGTAATGCATCAAAACACGCAAACTGCTCTCTGGAGTCGAATAAAAACAACTATAGTACAAACTTCTACTGGAATTATAAGAATAAGACTTCATTGTATATTTTAGAAATTATCAGACGATTGATTAAAAATAAAATCCCTCAGCGCATTCGTTGAACACATAAAGGATTGCATCAATTAAATTTTAGATCAAAACATTTTTCAAAATGGGGAGGTAAAGTATTCTTCACTCCCGAGTCAATTTTAACTCTTAAATTGACATTAATTATACATAAACACAATGATTGTAGAAAAATCCACTTTTAAGATTAATTTAAAATTATTAAATTCTAAAAGTTAACATAAGCTCTGTGTATCAACAATAAAACTGATAAACAAGACAAGATTTTTTTAGGGAAAGAAATTTTAGCAAATTTAATAAACATATCTTTGTAAATTTAGAAAATATTTATAAAGAAAGTGAAGTTTGTTCTCATTTCCGAGATTTGCGTCTTTAAGTATATCACATGATTTTATTTTATTGCTTTGTAATGCTTTGGTCCTACAGACAAATAAATCGGAAAGGAAAAGATATCATACACATAGGGGGCACTAAGATGGGTTTTGTCACACATTATGACACGACAGAGATGTTATAGTTCATTTGGAATAAATGTTTTATCAAGGCGATAATTAAGTAACTCACGAACAGATACATTTAAAGTGTCTTTTGAGTGTAACCACTCTAATGAAAAATTTTGCTTTATCTTTGTCATAATTCGCTATATTTGTAAAATTTGTGAGTCATTTTCGAAAAAAACTTTTTAAAATAAAAATCACCTATAAACTATATTTTGGATGCGAAATTGGCGAATAAAACAAGCAGGATCGCTACACTGTTGTTTATGCAATTTCTGGAGTGGGTCAAAGGAAAAGGGTTTTCAATGACTTTCGCTACGCCAACGATTTAGAGAGAATATAAAGAACAGTTAGAGGATTGTTACTTTTGTTTAACTCCAGCAGCAAAAGGAATCAACTTTAAAAAGCAGAAACATATTCAATATCCCAACATCAATTCTGCCAGCACCAAACAAGGACGTACTTCCTGTAACACAGCCACCTGTTATGTATCCTTTAATTGATAAAGAATCTGTCCTCTTGTAATGTTGAAAATGAAACAGACATGAATTACTTTTCATCAGAGAAACATTCGGATCCTTATATAACAACGCAAGCTGTTAATTCTTATTTAACTACGTACCTTGTGCGTGATTTGGGTTAAGTAAAAATTAAGCAATCGCTAGGATCAAGACTTCAATAGAGGAATGTGTTTGTCATTGATGTTTGTATTTCTATGCACTGTGCAGACATAAATATTGCATTAGTTTTTATGAAAACATGGTGAAACACTCTTTTGCTCCGGTATGCCAAGCCTCATAGCATCTTTAAATATGTGTGATAAACTTAAGGAAGGACAAATTTTCATGGATTGTTATAAAATGAGTTTAAAATCAGTATTCTTTTACTATAAAAATCAATATAACTTCATTTCTAAAGAATAGGCATCATGGGAAAAGGAAAATTCTGATACTTTGAAGAAGCTATTGCTTTTGTTGAAGTACGAAGATTTTAAATGGAAATTTTGAGCTCTATCGAATGTCATTTCTATTCTTCTGGTAATGGAATACGGTTATACAAAGTATTCCTGCTTCATGAGGGAATGGTGTAATAGTGTGAAGAAAACAATCTCGGAAGCCCATAGAAATCGGTAATAAAAATGTCTTCTAGTGGTCGAACTGTAACAGCACAAATGGACAGATCACTACCACAACTTTGTATCACGCTGGTATTGATAAAATCTTTCGTAAAAATTCTCGATCGAGACAGTGAGGCATTTGCGATAATACGCGACATGTTCTCATCGATATAGGATGCTGAAAAAAAAGTGAATTTATAGAAACAGACCTTCGGAAACTTAAGAAAAAGGACCAGTTTAAAATTGTTCTTCCGAATACATAAGAGATGGATGGCTTTCATTTTTTGAGAAGGTCGTTGAAATTTTTATAGAGAATATAACGAAGCGACAAACTACAAGGGTTCAATATAGGGTGAAAATGTTTTAAAAACTAGGTTGTAAAAGTCATTAAAGCTTCATTTCTTACATTCTCTAATGGACTTCTTACCATATAATATGGAAGAAATTAACGATGGGTTTGTTGAACAATATCTCCAGTAAATATTTCCTGTGGAATATCGTTAAAGATTGCAAAGGAATGCACAATGCTTGTTGACTGCTGTTGGTTCATCAAGAGGTTAGATACTGAACAACAATATACAAGACTGGAGAGGGTACCAGCAATCGTGAGAGCGCTTGATGCGCCGGTGCCTCGAAAAGGCTGAGACGCGACATGTTTAAGAAAGTAGATTTTTATTATATGGTGAACAACTGTTTCCATATATAGGCTACTTTTATAATGATTAAAATTGCAGTGAACTTTTTTAAATTATATATAATGATTCAAGCTGGGAATAGTGCTAAAGCAGAACAACTGCCGCGTAACGGATTGATGTTCGGTGCTAAGGTGCTTGTTGAACGGCCAGCATCTCCCTTCCCGTCCAACGTTCTTCGCGAACGCCTCTTCAGCTTGCGTTTTGTAGATTATAAAATAGATTATAATTAGTAAACCCACCAGCTACGTTTCCTCCTATCTATCAGAGGGATGGTCTACGACTACAACTATGAAACCTCATATGTATAATTATGTTGTTTGCAAATACGGGCTACTGTTTCATACCTATGTAAGGCGCTGGTTTAGAAAAACGATGTAAGAAATCTTTTGGTAACTAAGCACTTGATGAATTATTCATACCGTATGAAGATTAATTCATAATTAATGTACATAATGTAACATTCGATAACATTGTGGAATCAAGAATCGTAAATCGCAAAGAATTTTATAGTTGTTTCGAATATTTCAATCCGGAAAAACCTTTCTAAGCAACCGACATAATTATCGTCTGAAGTTATTCAAAACGTATATGATAACAAACATTTATCTGGTATACTGAAATAGAAGTTTTCTAAGTACGAACACTTGGACTTCGATAGGAAATACAGAAGTTTACCATTGGTTCTATTTTATCAATTGGAAGATGAGAACATACCTATAATTAATTCTAAAAGCAACGAAGATTATGAATATTATTCATGTTGACCATATACATGAAGAAATTGTATTTCATGTTGCTAACTAGCTTTTCACAAATAGAACTTATGTGTTGATGGTCTTATACATATCTAGAAAAAGCGTATAAAAGTATACGAACTCTATCCACCTCTCAGGTTGCACCCTCTCGTTCCTTTTCGAAGCTGAAATTTATTTTGAATAGATTGAAAAACCCTTTACTATAATAACGTTTAGAGGTATTTATGCTGAGAAGTTATGATAAAAGATATGATATCGATTGCATTAGGACGGTATTTTATATGTCATTGCAAATAACAATAATGTCTTGCGTTATTTACGCTTGAAATAACTATTTTGTAAATATATTTTATTATGTTTCATTGTTTTATTATCCGCGTTTTGAACTTTATAAATCAGTTTAAAATTTTATGTATATTTTGAGTTTACTTAAAGTCTAGCATTGTTTCTCGTTGTTTGATGGGAAAAGAAATTAATGGGGGAAATGTTGTATTGGAAATTTTGTATCATTTAGTTCCGTTCAAGAACTGTATGAAGGTAATTTGGAGGCCTAACTGGTCCAATCACCCGGGCCGTTTCAGGGATCCAGTGTGGCACCTGACAATATAAACTCAAAATCTAGAACTAATGTACTTAATACACTCAAAGTGTATTTCAGTTTTGCAAAATGTGCGAAAATATACCATACATAAATTTATCATTTTACTGTACAATCTCTTTAACAGACATTGTATAATATTGTGTGTGTATTAGCCTATAAATACATATCGCTTTCATTTAACAAAATTAAGAACCAACTATATCTTTCTATTTTCATTTTTATGTATTCAAGAATTTGTATCTAATTGAAATGCTAGTTTTAAATTGAAGAACATAATATAAAAAGATATTTTTTGCTTATCACTGCTTTCAAAATGCCTCAAAAAAAAGGCTTAAAAACATTTCTTCTGTTGTTATGTAGAAGAAATAATCTTGCATTCTGGTCACACTAGGAAACTACATTGAAAGAATAATCTTCTGCGATCGTTAAAAAGGCATAATTTAAAGGGAATGTGTTTTTCTTTTTATATCATCCGTCTCTTAAATGTCACTGTTATGAAATTTCACTCGACCGTTTTCACATCATTTGGGTCTCAGCTCTCATTTTGACACTTTTTATAACAAATTGTTCTTCTTGGTTCCTGTAAGAGATTAATGCTTTCTAAAAATAAATATATTTATATTATTAATATTCTGAGAAGATCGAAGCTTGTCTTTTTTCTTGTTAACCACTTTAACTAATGATGCATTTCAATTTCTTTTTTCTTCCTGTTGTCAATTTCCTTTCTTATAAAAAAAAAACTACCATACTCTATTGATTGCTTTAATAATTTTTATCTTAAAAATAATTATTTTAATATTAAATTGAAAGAAAAACATAAAATAAAATTGTATTAATGAGCAAATACAACACATGTTTGTTTTTTATTCGAATCAAATTATTGCACTGTTAATGAATACTTTAGATTCAAAAAACATTTCTAGTTTATCTGTATTTTGTTTTCATGCTGATATTTCTACAAAGATACAATTAACAGCTTTAGCGTAGCAGATAAAATTATATATTTCTTATTGATAAGACGTAATAAAAAAATGAAAAGTCTATTATTTCAGATCTATTTTGATGCATAATATATAGTTATATCTTGTAAACCAAAATTCTTTTTGGTTCTTAAAATCAAATATTCTTTTCTATTTCAAATTCAATATGTCACAATCTGACTAATGAGGTGTAAAATATAATCCATTCTATGTACGAAAATAAACAAGGTAAAACGCTTACCTCGCTTTCGAATCCAAAAGGAGAGATGAATTAATCTGCCGTTTCGCCTCAAAATTCTAAATGGCAATTTGAGTTATTCCAGTAATTCTAGACAGTAATGACTTGAAAGAAGGGCATCTAGATTATTATTATTTTTGCAAAATTATATATTAAAGTAAAAAAATTTACAGAGATTAAATTTGATACATAAATTCGAATACAATTATATCGCGCAAAGAAAAATATACGCGACCGATGAGTTCGAATGTTCAGTTCGAAATGTTTTTTTTTCGCTCCGATCTCCTCTTCACTTCAGCAACTGTCTCGTTTCCTCAGCTCGGTGGCGTGGCTTATAGCAGAATAGAGCAGAGACAATAGTAGTAGAGATATCACGGCATCGAACTCATTGGGATTCTTTGGTCGAATCGCGTGTTAAAATCCTAATTCTCCTTGTCATCCAGTGAGGCTAAATTACATTAAAGTCATCAAGTTGAAGAATTAAATAAATGCATGTGAAGAGTAAGCAACTAATCAACTACTATTACAATGAAGAATAAAAATAAACATTGTATGCTTGTGGGTACAGTAAGCAAATATGTTGCTTAAAATGAAGGGTATTGAAACATGAATGCATACCAGAGATATAAAATATATTTCAAATTTACTGTCCTAAAGGACCGCTTTCTCATTTTGACGTTTCTTTTTTTTTTCCTCCAACTTTTTAAAATTTTCATCGTGAATAGTGACGGAATCGGATTCTTTCCATCCAAACTATTGTACATTTTACAATGTTTTTCTGTATTTCACTTGGTGTGTGTCATCAAATTTTCGATCGTTAATTTAACCAACTTCCCAAAAGATTATACTTAAAGTCAATGATTCGAACCCTCAACTATAAATCTTCCAAAGACTCGAACCCTCTCTAGAACTAGAGCTCTGAAACTCAAGGAATTGTTCTTACTCCCCTAACAGTGCAATATTTAGACATTTGCGACAAGTTTTAACTACTATTTCAATATTTTTTTTAATAACGTAATTTGTGTAGTAACCTGGAGCCATCTATGGAAGATATTTTGAAATACGCAGAGAGAGTGATCTTAAAGACGAGAGAGATATGAGGTTTTTTACAAAGTCTTAACTAATATTTCAATAAAAAAATTTAATAAACTTTGCCACTATTTAAAAACGTTGTTTTTTTTATCTCGAACTTTTAATTACTTTTTTCGAAAATTATTAGCTTTAAGCAATAAATGCTAATGCAGTAATTAAATAGAATTAACTTCGTAAGAATGATTCACATTAATAAAACGAACCACTAGACATTTTACAAAAGTCGATTTCCTAATAACTCAATGGGAATGGCTTATGGATTAAAATTAACTAAGTATTAACTAAGTTGGGTTGTTCGCAATTTTCTCTTCATTAACATCGGGGATATTTTATTGAGATGAATTGCATAAAATAACAATTTCTTCCTAACCAAAATAAAACATGATTAAGTAAACTAGATAAAGATAGAATTGAAATGAGATGATTTATATATAATTATATATAAATGATATGCATTTAATAGTAAATGAAGGGAAATAGAAGGTAAGGACTTGCAGTTAGAAAATTATTATTGAGATTAAAATTACTCTGTTCTGTGCATTGAAGAGAGTTCCAATAACAGCATTAATCTAGGTAGTCTCTGCTAAAGAAAGTAGTGAAATTAGGAATGAGTTTACTGGTAAGATATATTTCTTATTTAAATCATAAATTAAGATTGCAGGTTGTATTGGATTTTTGGAGAGAGTGACCTTAGGTATTCTTCAGTGGTAATAAGTAAATAATCTATTTAATTCTTGTATGCTTACAATTGGAGTTTGGTAGTTTTGATTCATACATTTGATTGGAATATGACCCAAGAGTCAAATAATATCATGCCACAAGTATATGTTAGATAATTCAATAAATTACTAAACTTCCATATGATTTTCGTGAAGTTAACTTTTGAAGTACAGTCTCTTCACAGGTAGCCATTTTCAAAATGATTAACGAACCATATTTACACACCAGAACTAATTACTTCTCAGTTAACAAACTAAATCCATTAATACAAAAATTATATGAATAGATTATATATTATTTGTTAAGTATTTTATCATGGACTTAATTTTTAATTACTGTATTACTATTGTATTTTTGTATTAGCTTTTTTTTTCACGCTATCAAATGCTTTCTTGACATTATTATGCGTTAAGCTGTAACGCCCTGTTATTATTTCCTTCACTTTCCATTTTTAATCTTATTTAAAACAACTATGAAGCAAAAGTCCAATGAATAGAAAGTCACACACAGACGATAAACAAGTTATTTTATACAGATCAATGAACAATCAAGACTCAACCACTAACCTACTCTATCTGTGGCAATAGTTCCTATACACATTTGATCTATGTTTATTGCTATAAAAATTCTTTTCTTACGAGACAAATTGGGTTCGAGTCTTTGGAAGATTTATAGTTGAGGGTTCGAATCATTGACTTTAAGTATAATCTTTTGGGCTGTGATCCACTGACTTCTAAATTTGGAAGTTCGATCACTTGTCCTTCGTTTATAATTCCAACTCCATTCTCGATTACTAACTAACTTCCGACAAACCTCAGTATTAAATTAATCTTTGCTTTAAAAAACAATTTATCAAATCTATTCGCAACACTTCAGGAATTCTAATTTAACTTACAAAAGTCACATTTCATCCATTGGAAGAGTTACTTAATCCAAGTAAATTCATTTAAAGATCCGTAAGTGATAGTTGAAGATAAAGTCTTACACTTCAGTTAGTTTCACATTAATTAAAGAGCTGGTTATTATATTTACTAGCATAATTATACTTTACGTAAAAGAATTCTTCTACAGATGCTAGTTTAGACTGAAGATTACATCATGTGTATTGCCCTTTGAGTTGGAATTCAATTTTCTGAATCTGAATGTTTTCTTTGCGTGAAAAAAGAATTACTTGTAAATTTTCGTCATCCTGTACTCAAGAATTATTGAAGAATGTGAAGGGGAAAAAACTTTTTTTTTAATTGTGACCATTTTATTAAAGTGTTTACCAATTTTTGTTATATTTATCAGACTATTCCTTAACAAAATATTTATTTTACCTCTATGATCTGCTGAGAGCACAACATCTTTGCCTGTCATATCATGTTATAAATAAACAAATATCAGTCAAATTTTAAACTATCCCACGGATAATGAGTATCGAATTTATTCTCTTTTCTTGGTCAAAAGCACGAGATATATCCAGTCTTTCCGAATCAGTAAACATATTTTAGAATATTAAAATGTTATGATACCTCTAAAAGTTGTATTTTTGAGCATAAAAAGAGAAAAATGTAATTAAATAACATCCGTCATTATAAGAAAAGGGAAATTTTTTCATCAAAAAATCTGTTCTGAGTCATAAAAATAGTATGGTAGCGTATTTAGCAATATTTTAAAGAAAATGGCATATTGAATATTTACTATTAAACTTTTTGAAATATTTTCTTACTCAGGTTGTTTCTTTAAGATTAAAAAGCAAAAAAAAAATCTAAGGTTTTGCAGTCCGTTGGGGTGGGAACTTATTTCTCAAAGTACTCAGTCGTTTAATATTCTAAAATATTTATTCGAATATTTCAACTATAATTAATTTAACAAGCCTTTTTATTATACATTTTTTAAACGTGATAATACACAAATCTGCAAATAGATAAAAAAAAATTAAAGAATTGTACATATATAATTTTTTTAAAAAAAATTACAAATAGATAATTTTTTATAAAGTCAACATTTTAAAGTTGCATAAGGATCGATCCCTACCTACTGAAGTGGCCACGGTAGCCTTGTAATCATTGCAGCGGACATGCAGCCGACAATGTTTTCGACGAATTGTGATTTCGAGCCCTGTTAACACAAAAGATCCACCGAGTAGTGGGTTTCTGCACGTGAAATCTGGTCGAAGTCTCAAGTCCTCTCGTTGACGCAGTGTGGAAGTTTGGAAAGGGAGGCACAAGTTCAGTTGTTGTCCTCGTCATTTGACCGAGGATCATAAATACGGGGTTCATCGCCAATAGCCCTCGTCAATGCGACATTAATAAACAATCACCATTACCTACCTATTGGCAAAAATATCAGTAAGACTTTCGAATATTTTTCAAAATAATATTCAAATATATAATTTGAATAATGTGATATAAAATGTAATTCTTTATGATGTTAATTCAAAATATTTTTTATAAATATTATGCATATTTTAAGGACCTATGTAAGTAATTCTGTTTCTGTGTGAAAGCTAAATCGTCTTGCTTTCGTACAATAATTTTTCAGGTTGCCAGTTTGATATAAAAATAATCGATGCAACATAATAATATTTCCAAAAAAAAATAACCGGTGCATATAAAAGCAGATTTATTTTTAAGAGAAATATAAATCATAAAAAATTAAACAATTTTAATTCTTAGAAAACAAACAATTTGGAATTCTATAAAAAAAGAACGGAAATATATACCAGCAAAAGATTAAATTTCTTTTGATAAAACTCGTTCTAGTTCGCTTAATGTTGCACTGAAGAAAATTCACATAAGAAAACAATGTTTTTTTTTTCTCTTCTTTTTTATTCGCCTTCTTAGCTATCTGGTTTTTACGCGCATGAAATCTATTGTGAAAATGGGAATTTTTTTGGTTTTTCTCTTTTCCTTTCCATTCAACATAATTCAAGAGAAATACCATTTTCTTTCATGTAGAAGCGGAACATATCTACTTCCGCTAGATCATTAACTGCGAAAGTGTTGTGGGTAATGGATTCGTTTGTATTTGATGTTCTTTCGACAAATGATGATATCGTGGCCATTCTGTGATGACCATAAGTGACCGATGAGAAAAAGGAACGGACTGCTCCCTGCTGACCAATTGGTGCCCTTTCAGTCGGAATAGCATAGTGCCGCGGGAGTCTTTGCTAGGGAGAGCAAAGCTTTTGAAAAGCTGGTGGTTTGTTTCTTTTTTCCATCACAGATGCTTTTATTTCTTGTGTTGATGTTTTATTACTTTGCGATAAAGAGTAACATATAACGGTTTTTGTACACAATGTATTCAAACGTGATGCGATAGAGGGATTGTTTGTTAACGTCGCACTGAGAAGCAACACGAAGGCTGTTGGCGACGGATCTTATAATTTTGAAACTCGGTCGAGTGACAAGGACGACATCTGAGCTGACGCCTCTCTCTCCACACTTCCGCACCACGTCAATGAAAGGACATTGGACTTCGATCAGATATGCCGTGCAACAGCCCTGCTGCACGACGGATCTTGAGTGGCATAAGGGCTGGAGCCCACGACTCGACGAAAACCTCCTACCGCAAGCCGGTAATCACGACCACTACACTACCACGGCAAATTAACGACCGAAAAAAGTAAAGTAATAAAATCTATCTGAAGAAGAATTTTTAAAAATATTTTGTTTTGTTTTTATTTCTTATCAAGTTATGCAATATTGACAATTATGTTTTCTACAGCGATTTTAAACTAGTGGTATACGTACCCCAAAGGGTACAAGAGGCGTCGTCGTAAGGAATATGCAAAAATACCGTTTTGGTGGAAACATGCAAAAAAAAAAAGGAAAAAGAAAGAATTTTAAATAATAGATAGAGATGCTTATTAAGATTATCAGTTGCGTAATATTTGTATGTGTGTGTGACTTCGCCATCAATAAAATTGTATATAAATAAAAATCCATATTGTTGCCGTTTGATAGCATGGAGCTAATCGAACAGGCCTGCTTTAATTATACTTATATAAATATAAATATAGAAGCAAATTTAACACAACTTCGGATTTCTGATTGTATTTATTCTCTTTTGAGCCCAATTTTTCAAATTTTTGTTCTTCAATGCAGCCCCAACTATCTTATCAATTTTTTTCCAAAATCCTCTTAATTTGTTTGCTTACTTTAAAAATAAATAAACTATATGAAAAAATATAGCATTTAATTAAATTCAACATACCTCTTTTTTGAAAAAAATTTCGGAATCAATGATAGGTGAAGCAAACTATATAGGTTTTGGGGTGGGGAAGAGAGGGGTGTCTAGAGGTTTCTTGGTCGAAGGATGCGCAGAAAGGAATAAGCCAGCTAGGGATACACGGACTGAAAAAAGTTCGGAACCACTGCGTTACTGTAAAAACATGTGTACACTATGCGTACATTATCCTGAAATGTACATATAGTTACATATGAAATCTGAAATGTACCTATGTATATTATCCTAAAATGTACATGTAGTGTACAGTGTCCTGTATAAATTGGAATTTGTTATATTTATTGTAATTTTTAATTAACAGGAAAACAAAATCATATTTAATTAACTGAAATTCAGAACTCTCTAATTTAGCTATAATTAATCCCAGTTATATACTGATTTATTTAAATTTCTCAGAACAGTTATTCTGTTAATAGAAATCTACTACATTTTGAAAATAGAAATGAATTCGTATTTACTATTCGTGGTTAAATCGAATTGAAATATGGCATGATGTCTAAAATTATTTTTTTTTATTTATTCTTAATTGCTACAAAAAAAGGAGGAAAAAATGTGTTTTAAGTATCAAAACATAAATTACTAGGGAGGAGCAATCATTTTAATAAATCCCGGATAACATTACGCATCCAAAAATACTGTTTTCAGTTGTTAATTTACAATGATAACACTGAAGTTTATTTTGCATATCCTAATTTTTGTATTGATTCATAATTAATGCAATTTTATCTAAAAGGGACTAAAAGTTAGTACATTTCGCACGAAAAAGAAATTTTACATGAGTGAAAAAAATTCTAAGGAAAGAAAAGATTTTTGACAAATTTCTCCGAAAAAGTTTTGACGAATATGAAAATTGTATTGCAGAATATTTTTAATTTTTAGTTAATTATTTATTTACCATTATTTAAAAACTAATTGTTTATTATTTATAAAAATTTACCGGGATCTCAAGCGTACTTCCTTTTAACTAATCTTTTGGGAAGCCGTCTGATTTCATTTAAGAGCCTCTGATTGTAAAAGAACCGTGTCTCATGTAAATTAACATTGATATGTATTGAAGTGTAGTTAATAAATGAAACCAGAGAACGAGACTGAAAATGTTTATATGCATCGAAGAGTTTAAAGCTGAAGAGTGAGAACGATTTTTGCACACAACTTCTAGATTCAGGATATTATTCGATATTCTAATTGTTGAGATTGAAATTAGATTCGTTCCTAATTTGGACCCCTTTTTGTAGTTATTTAGATAAGCTGAATTTTTTGATAATCTTTTCTTGAGGCTACGTGAAGGTTTCTGGACCACATTTGTAGCAATATTTGAATTCTGTGTCATTCTTAAATAATAATAAATAGAATTTAAAAATTTGACTGTCTTATTCCTGAAGTGCCTAATTATTTGGCAAAATTTATGAATAAATCAGGAATATAGAAGACGGAATGTCACACAATGTAAAGAAAATTAGTTATAATTTTCAAAAGTATCTCAATATAATACTTACTTAAATTTTATAGTTTAACGCACACTTTACAGAAAAGCAAATTATGTAGAGAGGTATGCGGGAAGTATGATTAAAATGCAAAAAACTCTAATTGTGATTTAAAAAAATAAAGGCAAATAAAAGATTTCTTTCATAATACAACCTAATTTTCTTTTTTTGTCAGATTTTCAGAATTATTTGCTATGTTTCTCTATAAACTCATGTTTTTTGCAGATGACCTTTTACAGGAGATTCAAGATTTAACAAGTCCATTTTACTCGTTAAGCTATGGCCACGATAAACCAATGGTCATGATCGCGCACTCGCGGCTGAGTGGTGGGTTCAATAACTTTGCCTCTAAAGAACCATCCAAGTAGTGGAGTCGATGCAAGTTACATCTGTAGGGGTCCCAAGTACTTTTGTTGACGTGGTGTGGAAGTGGGGAGCAGGAGATGTCAGCTTATATATTGTGCTCATAGCTTGACTGAGGTTCAAAATTACGAGATCATTTGTCAAAACCCCTCGTGTTGCTTCTCAGTTCGACATCACATCTCCCGTTACAACCCTTGAATGGAACAATCAGGCATCTGAGCACGAAATTGAACGGAACATCAAAATACTCAGTAGTGGCAGTAAGGTATTTTAGCAACTATTTATCAACGTTGTGATTAAGAGACATAGAGAAGCAATAATAATCAGTAAAAATGTCTAATCACTTTGTTCAGACTTTGAATTAACAATATCAGAACAAATTAATAATACGAAGCGGATAGCTGTTCACATCTTTAACTAAATATTATAATGATGAAATCTGCTTATAAAGGAAAATCTGAACAATAAATTTCAAATCTATGGATCTGATTCATTTACTTCCATTGGTGGAATCCGAGTTAGAAACTCACGCTTACTATATCACCTCACAGATGCTCGAATCGATATGGCGTTCATATGAATATATCTAAATCCTCTATTTCCTTCTTCTTATTCACGATACTTTTCTTATGTACCAATTGCTAATTTACATATACTAGGCTCTTTCACAAGGCGATATTCTCATATCAAACTTTGTTAAGTAACTCCAGAAGTTAGCTAAAGAAAAATGATCATGAGAACCCAGAATACCGTTTTCAATCAGGTATTATGCTCGTGACTAGACCATGAATTACTACCAATAAATGAAATGTTGCTTTAATATAATATGAGCTAACGCACAAATATTTTAACGTTTGTAAGTTACCTTTTCGGCTCTCGGTGAAGATGGATTCTTCCAGAGCATGGATTAGAGCATAGTTTCAAGATCATAAGTAAAACCCCACAATTCGTCACACGTTATTATCCTTTCCAATAAGTTTGGGTCATTTTCAAAGGCATTCGAAGTGTCAGAACAAATATGTGGTGAGCTTCTTACTGTTCAAGAGTGAGAAGAATTTTAAGCACTATTTCGGTACATACGTTTTTCATGTTAAAATTGTTATGAAAAAATTATCAATTCCTACAATCTCGGTAATCCCACGGATACTTAATTGACGGTCAGATCTAACCAGATTACCACATTTTTTTTTCCGATATTGCAATCCGTTTTTGACGTGGGAGGACGAACGGGGTGTGAATCTTCTACGTCTTCTCGGCCGTCTCGAAAACACTTAAACCACTCAAAAACACGTACACGCGATGAACATTCATTTTCATACTCTTCTTTTAATAAATTTCTTCTTTAATAAGTTTCAGTAGAGGCTTTTCTAAGTTTCATATGAAATTGCACAACAATTCGATGCTCATTTAAAATTTCTCCGGTGAAACAAACAAATATCTCTAATACGAGCTAAGGTTATAGCTATACAGATATGTTTACAGAAACAAGAGGCATTGCATTCGAAAGAGAAGGCTTCACACTAAACAGCTGTTGGTCGCTGGCGTTTGGCGTATACTTCTTCCGTAGCAGCATCAGTCCCGTTATTTAATAACATCCCTTGTATTTTATGAGTCATTGCCAAAAGTGTCGACTTGATGATATTTATGCCGAGTTCTCCAAAAAGTTTAATATATTTTAATGCATTTTTAGCTAAATATCCTTGCATTTTATTCTTTTTCACAGAAAAAAAAGGATAGCAAAATAAACACATGATATAAAATTTCTTTTTTGAGCCTAACTCAAGCTAGAACGAATTATATTTCGACTACAAAAGCGAATTCCGAAATTGATAAATTACTAGAATATAAAAAACTCAACACTGTGGGGATTTTCTCGAGTTTTAAAGTATTTACATAAATTGCTCATATGACATGTAAGTTTCGTATTTGTAGTAAGCTGAGAGAGAAATTCAAATCCCTTTTTCGAAACTCTGCGCGTTGCTTGTATTTGTTTTGATATTCATTCAACAATGCTAATATTGTCTTCAATTTTTTATATTGACAGATGGCAACTGTGTTAGAGTGAGACATTATATCCCAAAGCAACTAGATTTTTTTCCTTCAGTTTATCCATAACACTACAGTTATTTATTTTTATTCTTACACTATTGTAAAAAATTACTTTTAAATTCAGAAAAATAAAAATGAAGAAACGAAAGACAAAATTTTGTTTGATATTACTTTTCTCGGATATTATATTCGTAATGCAACAGAATAAAATATACTTCCAGCAATCTAAACATTAAAGTGATGAACATTGAAATGCAAATTATTACATTTCTGCTTAACAAATAAGATAACTAAAATTGTAATTATTATTATAATTATTTCTAATTGTATTAAGGGTTTCTTTTTATGAAATACTGTGCTAAAAATTATTTTCCACTGATTTATCACAACAATACAACTTTTATATTAAAATAAATAATTTTATCTGTATTACGAACTATTAAACATTTCATTCATTTTTAATATGTTTCTCATTTTCTTATTCGAGCATTTTATTTCATATATTTTTAAATGTTTACTATTTCTGAGAGAAAATATTTTTGGAACCGACTTTAACCATCGTATTTTTGGAGTATTCACTATTCAGTTTTCTAAAAGTTTAAAGATTTTTCTGATTTCTATATTTTATAATCATAGTAAAAACCTAATGTTAAAATAAAAATATTTACAAAATTGAAACTTGAGCACTCTTGAATTTTTAGAGGAAACATGGTTATAGTATATATAATGAACATAAGTTTATTTCGATATTTAAAATATGCTAAAAGAAATTCAGATAAATATTTTAAATCAGCTTAAATTTGTTTCGAACAAGCATAGAATTCAGAGTCGGAAAATCCTGCCAAAATAATAAATAATTCGTCTGAATGTTTCGATATTCTTGGAAGGGAATTTAGTTTAAATTAATTCTTATGGCTGTATTAGAATTAATTGTCTACTAGAATTTATTTCCCCTTCTTAGAAAAGAAGTGCTTCCCTATTTAAAGTAAAAAGGGATTTTTAAATCGTATTTACAACTAATTTTATGTTCCGCAAATCGAATTAAAACACACTCGCCGATCTAGAATAAACATTAATTTATTGGAATGCTAAACATAAAAAATCAGCGCGAAAGTTTTACTTTATTTTGGTAAAATACAGTTTCAAAAGCAGTTACAGCAAATAAATTTCTTGAAACAAAATAATTAATAATAATTTCATGGAAAATAGATTGTTATCTAACAATAATATTTTACGAAAGCAATTATTAATTGGAATTTACCTCACTATATGACGTCATATGAGTACTGTAGAAAAATAACTTATGAACAACGTTAAATTTCATTTATTTATCTTTTTAAAAGAACAGTTGATTTTATTTAAAATTAGGAATAGTTCAACTGCTCTACTCTCTTATTTTCTATGAGTAACTACAAGATTTTACAAGTAAAACCATTTTAGGTCATGAAACTTCTAATCGAAATAAGAAAGATTTATTTTAATGGTATCAATTTAGCTATGTAACAGGTCAATTGAAAAGTCCCCAGCCTGACACATAGATGGCGCTACTAGAATTAAATCCATATACTTTTTAGTTAGCCCTAACCCTCAAAAGATGCGTGTATAAATTTGACAGCTGTCGGATCATTAGTTTGTGAATTATAACATTTTGAGTGAAGCAACTTTTGTTATTGTGAAAAAAATCAATAAAAAGGAATTTCGCGTGATGATAAAATATTGCTTTTTGAAGGGAAAAAATACAGTTGAAGCAGAAACGTGGCTTGATGCCGAGTTTCCGGACACTGCCCCAGGAAAATCAAGGATTTGTATGTTAAGTTTAGACGTGGTGAAATGAGCACCGAAAACTGTGGACGCCCAAAAGAGGGTGTTACCGACGAAAACATTAAAAAATTCCACAAAATGATTTTGAATGACCGTAAATTGAAATTGAATGAAATAGCAGACACTCTAAAGATATCAACTGAACGTGTACATCATATCATTCACGAATATTTGGGTATGAGAAAGCTCTGTGCAAAGTGGGGCCGCGCGAGCTCACTTTTGACCAAAAACAACGACGAGTTGATGATTCAGAGCAGTGTTTGAAGATGATCAAGCATAATAAACCCGAGTTTTTGCATCGATATGTGACAATGGATGAAAAATGGCTCCGTCATTTCACCCCGAAGTCCAATCGACAGTCATCCGAGTGGACTGCACACGATAAACCCGCTCCAAAGTGTGGGAAAACGCAACAGTCGGCTGGCAAGGTTATGGCGTCTGTATTTTGGGATGCGCATGGAATAATTTTCATTGACTATCTTGAAAAAAGAAGGACCATCAACAGTGCCTATTACATAGCGTTATTGGACCGTTTGAAGGACAAAATCGCCAAAAAATGGCCGCATTTGAAGAAAAAGAAAGTGCTGCTTCACCAAGACAATGCACCGTGTCACAAGTCAGTGAAAACGACGGAAAAAATCAATGAATTGGGCTTCGAATTGCTTCCTCATCCACCGTATTCTCCAGATCTGGCCCCCAGCGACTATTTCCTGTTCTCAGATCTCAAAAGAATGCTCGCTGGGAAGAAATGTTCGTCGAATGAAGAGGTGATCGCCGATGATGAGGCCTATTTTGAAGCAAAGGACAAATCGTACTACAAAAATGGTATCGAAAAGTTGGAGGTTCGCTATAATCAGTGTATCACCCTTGAAGAGAATTATGTTGAATGAAAAAAACTAATTTTGCCAAAAAAATGTGTTTTACTATGGTAGGCCGGGGACTTTTCAATTGACCTGTTATAATCAAAGTAGAACTCGTCTCTTAATAATTTTGATAAAATTACGAGTTTATTGGTAATTTTTTCAAATGCTTTTGTCGCTTTTGATAAATTTTGATTATTATGTTCATGAAGAATTGAAAATTCAGTTTTACTCGATATTAAGTTTTGAATCACTAATCTTTCAAGTTCGATTTTCCTTAAAAAAAATCAAGAATTATCCAGAAAAATTACATTTATTTTCCTTTTTTAGAAATGCTCCCCATCCCTACAGTACTAAAAAATACTAGCAGTAAGATTTGTCGCCATGTTTGGTTGTAAATTCCTAAGGTTGCAGTCCTAAAGAAACAGCACTTCATTTTAGTAAGATATCGCTTGTCTGTTAACGTTACTGATTTCGAACTTTTTTTTAAAATAACTATTTTGTTGCTTTTGAAAATGTCGTTAATAATTTTCAATTTACCAAATAGCGAAATGAATGATGGTTTTACACATTTCACGTTGAACCATAAGTACAATTTTGTAAATCCGTCAACGGGAGTTCACACGCGAAATGTTGAAAGAATGTGGGATTCCGCAAAGTGGCATAACAAGCGCGGCACGGCTCGGCATCATCTAGAATCGTATCTGGCAGAATTTATGTGGAGGATATATGTAGGGGAAAAAATGCTTTCTATAAAATAGTGAACGCAATTTCGGAAATATGGCCTTTTATGTAGATTGATGTTCTAAAAGTTTTGTAAATATTAATATTAAACATCTAAATTCTTATAGTACTTATTGGGATGAGATTTATCACTAAACATATAAAAGATTGTTAAATAAAAATATTATTTAAAAAAGTTTTGCATTATTTATTGGTATGTTATTTGTTTTCCTACATTTCAATTTCACTTACTTGGCGCTTTTAACTAGCTTGGAGTCATTGGCGTATTCTTAATTTGGCGGGTGCCGCTTTAATAGACAAGTACCAAAAAAAAAAAAAACCTGCTAGAATTTTAATTAGAATTTCTAGTAAGTACACCATTTGATTTCAAGGTTAAAAAGCTTCAAACAGTCCAAAAATGAGCGATCAGTAACAGCAAACCTTTACTTCCAGACAATTATAGTTAGAACTATCAAGGCATATATAATGCAGAACAAAAATATGAAGCAAAGGTTCTATGAAATTTTATTGATTTTCCAAATTATTACTTTTGCTTACTTCTTTCAGAGAATTTGAAATTATATATATGTGTGAGTTTTTAGTTAGATTAATTGCATTTCATTTGTTTTATTCCTCGTAGTATTAATTCTTAGAATTTCTTCATTCATATAAGCTATTTGCATTTTTAATGTTAAATTGCCATGAACCATTCCATTGTTCACCGTGGCGAAAGATGATCAGTCGTCACGATAGGTGGCGCTGCTAGCGTTTAATCTAAAAAGTGTGTAACGAGATTGAGTTTTAAGTGAGAAAGAATAAATACGTAAATGAAATGTGTCTAAGTTTTGGTCTAGATCCATTCAGAATTGAAAAAAGAAGTAAAATAAAATTATTTGCTTTTGCAATTAGGCTGAGTTATTCTGAACTGAGTAATCAAGAAATTATTCGGTAATTTGAACGCTTATTCCGTTAAAAAAAAACATTGAACAGAAAAAAATAAAAAGAGAAAAAACATCAACAACCAAAGAAGAACAATTTGGTATAAAATTGATTGTAAGTACTTAAATACTTAAATTTATTTTGATTGGAAGGTTGAAGTTGTTTGTGTTTGTACATGCTAGCAAAACTAACTAACGCCTAAAAATACTTTTCCTTGAATATAAAAATCTAGTCCCATTTGTATCATTAAAAATTTATTTTTAATGATACAAGATCGTAAATTTTTTTCGTTACTTTTATCCATTTCTGTTGAATGTTAGTTGGAACATTGTCATGACTTTTCCTGCAAGGTTAAGTCTTACATAATATTTTCCCGAGATCAATATGAGGAATTTCCATCCTAATGAATCATATAATTTACTCATGTCGGACAAAATGATACATTTAGCTTGTTTTTCAATTGTTAGTTAGAATTTTATGTTGTAACTTCATATATCAGTTTCGGGGTTCCAGTAAAATCCTAATATTTTGACTTTAGAGTCAAAATTTATTCTCTTTGCAATACCTTTTCCCCGATTACTTTCGTGAATTTTTTCAGCATTTCGACTTCGTTACTGAACCACTTTCTTAAAGGGTATCCACAAGGCTATAATATTTTAATAATTTGATTTTTTGCTTTTCGAATGCTTTCTCGATTCACCGATATTAAATTATCTACGTAAATTTCGTTTTCGACTAACTGAGCTCCCTCCGGAAATCTTTGTTTTTCGTCATCATTTAGTTGTTTCAAAGTACCAATAGCAAAAAATACAGAGCTTTCCATGCCGAAGGTTACTGTGAGCAATTTGAAATATTTGATTGGATCTTTTTTTCGAGTTTTACCATATTATTCTTTGTTAATACTAATTTTTCAGTACATTTTTTTCTATAACCGCATCCTTGTCACTTTAAACATACGCCACCTTTGTAAGATAGTAAAAAGATTTTCTTGAATGTTCAGGCCAGTAAGCAACCTAACATTTAACGATACACCATAACGATACCATACTTTTTGCAACGAATTCAACGTTCTTAATAGATCCTCTTACACTTGTTCGCACCTACATGGTGTGCGCAACAATCTCACTCTATCCCCTCTATCTTCTCTATTTCCAATCTCCTTAATATCTCCAATCTCTATATCTGATCATTTCTTTTTATTACATTTTTATAAATCAATGATAATTCACATAAGTCACGTTTCCTTCACAAGGCAAGGTTCTCCATTCAAAGTATGTAATAAAGTAATCCAAAGCGTAAAAACTAGATGTAAGTTTTTCGAATATGCAAAAATTTCCTGTTAATCTCTTTTCCGATTTAGAATTATTCAACGGCTGCAATTAAAGCCATGCAGATGATTAAAGTGAAGAATAGAAAATAACTGAAGAAGAGAAAAAACAAAATGAATTAGAAACTTCAAACTTTGTACAGGGATCAACCTTTGTCTTCTGTTAACAATTCAATTCACTCCATTTGAATGTCAAGATAGAGGAACAATAACGTTCTTTTATACAAACTGCGAATTTAATAATTTAAAAGAGTTAAGGCATGTGAAGGTGTCGAGTACAATCAATATAGGTGCAGCCCAATCTTTTTTTAAGAGGGCAAAAAGACTTTGAAAACATCTTGTATTAAAATCAATTTATTCCATCATTCGAATATTTGTATACGTGCAATTATTATTATTATTTTAACTTCACTGTTTAAAATCTTTCCGGATATCAACTAAATTATTTTTATTCTTAATAAAATTATTTTCTTAATTACATTATAAATTAAGCATGATAATACTCAGTGCGTACTTATTTTCAATTGTCCACAAATGAGTGGTTTTTAATAGCGCTCAATAGAAAAATATCAAATTTCTTGCAGTATTTCCTTACTCACTTTACTCTTACACATTTATTTGATTTACTCTAAAATTAACAACATATTTATTAACCTGGCAACCTCATTTTTTTAAAATCTTTTCGGACTTTTAATATCAACGAAAGATTTTCATTCTTTATGAAAATTAGTTCCGTAATTATTTAAATTATGAATCAGGAATTATAATACTAAATGCGTATTTATTTTTCCTTACTCACGAGTAATTACTTTAAAATAAAGATTAGTTATAAATAGTAAAAAGTTTTTGCAACATTTTCTCCGTCGGACTTCGTTAAGAATTTGCTTTTTAGAATCATTCTTATTTGCTTAACACAAACGATTTCAGCGACTTTTCATAATAATTGAGAAATGTGTTCATAAAAATTTCAATTATTTGAATGAAATAAAAATAACTGTAAATTATAATAGTTTCCCCTTACTTTCGATAGAGTATTTTGACCATATTTCTCTTATTATCATTATATGGGGGCATAAAACTAATTTTTGGCTTCATTTTGTTATCTAATAACAGAAAGCATTACAAGAAAGTAAAAAGAGCATATTATTACTTCTTTTATTGTTCTTTCAATTACTAAATGGTATAAAACCGAAATATTCTTGTGTTTCCCTTAACTCTTAGTCTTCCTACATATTTCTATTTTTCTGTGGCTGCAGTAGATGAGTGGCCATGGTCCACAGCTGACGGCTGGCGCTGTTTCAGTAGGGCTGTGGATTCGAGTCCGTATTCCTCTAAAAATAGGCCCTGTAGTGAAGCTGATATACTTTACACCTGTAAAGGCTTCATGTCCTTCAATTGGCGTGATGTGGAAGACTGAAGAGGGAATTGCCTTCTCAGGCAGAGACTCAAAATTATGAGATCCATTGCCAATAGCCCTGATGTTGCTTTTGAGTGTGTTTTGATTTGAAAGGTTTGAAAGATTTTGATTATTTGTGGACGATGTTAACAAGTAATCAAAAACCTTGCTCTTTCTCTCTTCAAAATACAAAGAGTAAAATTCTAACTTTTTCCTCATCTTTTTTTTTAAAATTTCCTAATAAATTACTGTTTCTTAAATCTAGATTTACGGTTAGTTTTTGTACTCAGAAATAGACAGTTTTGAAATATTGTTTGATTTCTCTGTTGCCTAAATTTACTTAAAACCATTAATACAAGTTTATAGCATGGTGCAACTACAACCAGGAACTCATATTTTTGACTAATACTTTTTTTAATTTATTTAATTTCCAAATTTTTCTGAACTGTGTCCTCTTTTTTTTTTACTTCGCACAAAAACAGAATGAATATAAAAATTACAAATTAAACACATCGTCAGTTTTATTGAGTTTCAAGTATTCCTTAAGTTTTGGATATCCACTTCACTTGGTATTCAACATTCGCGTTTTCTCTTGTTTCTTCTTTAAAACTTTCGTAAAATATTCGGCCATAATCCAATTGAGAATGTCTAAAAGTGTTGTTTGTATGCATCGCAACTGTCTGTAGGGACGTCTGAAAACATTAAGAAACATTTTTCCAAGTTTTTGATACATTTTGACATTCTTTTTCGAACCAACGATTCTTTTGGAATTATTTTACATCTGTAAATACATTCATTTCTATGCAACTAAGAATGCGCTTATTTATATTTCAAATACACGGATTTCAATACATAAGATTAAGTCTTAAAAAATATATATCATTCTAAAATTAATAATTCTGTGTAACATACAGAAACTTCTCAGTTTTTAGTCAAATAACAAAATGAAAAAAATTATTTAACAATAAGCTGCTCAATATCCAAATTCTAGCGTCAATTAAAGCAGTTCATACAATTATATTTATTTTTAAAAATTTCCTAATAAATATTAGTTAATTTAATCGAATAATTGTCGGGAAAAAATTAATAAATCTACTTTAGAAATTTAAAAGGTATGAAACATTCTTCGCAAATATATTTAAGCCTGTGTGTGTGTGTTATTGAAATCTCTACGATAAAATATTTTTTTATGAAGATATTTTTTGCTAAAACAGTCCTGCTGATAATTTTTTATTCTCAGCATGTATTTAAACTTCTAGAAAATTAGAAGAGTTTGGTTGTGCTCTCAAATATTATGATTAAAGTAATTTCTATTTCATGTAATTTAACAAATATAGAATGAATATTTTTAAGAAAACAAATTTTAAATTACTAAGTTCTAATTAATGGTAAGCATAAGTTCTGCTTACTTATTTGATGATTTATTGCTCGTAATACTATTTACCATCTTTAACTGCGGTATATGATAACTTAATAATGATAAATAAAAAAAATTTCAATTAATTTTATGATAGTTGATGTCTTAACACTCAAAAGTTTTTAATATAAAAAATATTTACGAATTATTATTTATAGATGGAAAAAAATAATTGAGATTTATAGGTAGATTTATAGGTTAATTTGATTATCGTACCTTTTTTGATAAATTTAAATAACATAATAAAAATGCTTTTTCAAAATTTTCTTGCCATACAACTTCAAAATAATTGATTTAATGAAAAGTGAATTACAATTAATAATTAAATTTTGTTTTATGTTACAATGATTACTATACAAATGAATGGTATAGTTGCTTAATGTAATTCGGAATCTTTATTTTTACTTTTGCATTTATTTTTTCATATTAATTTTTTAAATAACTTTAAAATTAATTTTAAAAATATTTATTAATTAAAAAATCAGTTTAAAAAAATCAAGACGGTTATTGTGGAATACTAAAATTCTTTCTATTAGCTCCATAGATCAGGTAATACCATTAACCATAAAAATAACTGTGTCTTGGATTATTAATTTAAAATTTATAACGTGAATATTACCACAAATATCATTTTATTATTTATTCCATCGCTATCTTCTCGTTACATTCAAAATATACAAGCAGATTTAATATAAAAACAATGTCAACTATTGACTGCAAAAATAATGAAAGCAAATTATTACACTATAAAAATTGAATTAGAATTCAAATATAAAATTAATGAAAACAATAAAATATTTAAGAATACAATATTTGGTTTAGATATTACAATTAAAGCAAACGGTAAATTATTAAATAAAATATATCTTGAGATAAAGGTAGCTATTGCTGTCGGAAATTTAAATACAATAAATCTTTACATTTTAGTCTAATAAAAGTAAAGATTTAGCAGAAGGATTAAAAGGTAGTTGTGCATTGTGCGGAAATCATCGTAACTAAAAAAGCCACTCTGTTAATTTTAATTTATCTTTACACAAATTTAATCCATGAATTTTAAAAGAATTGAAATGGTTTTGATAAAATTTATAGTTTTGAACGAGTATGTTTTTTTCTAAATTAAAATAAAATATTTAAAATCTAGATAGAAGCTCCATTTATTCAACATTTCATATTTCATTCCTTTCAATTTATTAAAAAAAACTGCATTGTTGAAAATGTATTTTCTACTATCTGTTTAATAAGAAGAAGAAAAGTAAATTTAGGTACATATTGTAAAGTTAAATAACTAAGATAGAACTCATGGCATGCATTCTCTTTAACAGAATTTATCGAAACAGTATACCAAGAACACATATTTTTAATATCTCAATGGAAATAAATTTTGTAAAGAGTTCCCTACTTTCCATGTCTAGCGAAAAATTTAAATGCACCAGGAAAATAATATTTTCTTATTCTATTACGAATTTTATTGGAATAAAGAATAAGAAAATTCCGTTTGAAATATTTACTTTATCAGATAAATATTATTTTTGCATGTGCGATTATAAAAATAATGTTTATCTGATGAAGAAAGAATGCTGTAGTAATATTTTCTGAATAAAATACTTTTCATTAAAAAAAATAAATGTTGAATAAATACTAAACATTTTGCAAATGTTCTATTACTTTAACGAGATGAAATACATTTCAGAATTTCATTTAAATAACTAGTAGTAACTTCGTATGCGAAAAACAATCAATTTATAAATAAATTCTCTATTTTCTTAGCAGAATTGAATTTGTTTTACTTATTTGTTTAGAAATATTTTATTCCTTTTTTTTACCGTTTTGCATATTTATCGGTAACCTATGAAATAAACTGTATTCTGATTTGTAGTAAGTAGTAATTAAGCTCTATTTATTACGAAAAAATACTTGATTTCATTATGAAAGGGGACAACATGATAATTACGATTACTACACGGCTACTTAGAAAAAATTCAATACGATTACTATTGATAATAAATTTGTTTCACCGGTGTTCAAAATTAAGAGAGTTTTCATTTTTGGTCCGTTATCTCTAGAAGTACTAGACATATTTTAATAAAATTAGATATGTATACATAGGTTGATGTAATACACAAAAATATAATACAGCAACTATAATACACAAGGCACGATCATGTACACTGATCGTCAGTGCAGAAAAGTCTAAAAGAGAGATTGCAAGATAAAACAAAAAATGAATTTAAATGGAATAGGGTTCCCTGTAACAGTTACACAACGTGAATGCTTTCTGAAAATGAGACATTTCGTGAATCTCAATGGCATTCGGTCGCACTCCTTCAGTAATGTCGATGCCCACGGTAGCCGAGTGATCAAAATCCAGAGCTTGTGACCTGAGCTCTTTCAGTCGAGGGAGTGGGTTCGAGTTCTAGTTTCACTAAAGAGCCACCGTGTCTGATGCACATGAATCGGCCGAAAATTCAAATCTACGCGTTTCGGTGGAGTGGAAGTTTGGAGACGGGATACCAGCTCAGGAGTCGACTTAGTCACTTCACCGAGGTTCAAAATTTCGAGATCCGTCACAAAGCCCTTGTGTTGCTTCTAGAAGCGACATTGACAAACCATCAATTAAAACAATTTTTAAAATTTCCAGCAGCGTTATTTTCAAGTCCTGAGTAGCTCTGTAATGGTGAAGGCAAGCTTCAATTCCCTTTCAAGAGCATTCAAAATATTCTCTATAGGAATAAAGTCTGGAGATCTGGCGGGCCAATCTATCGGACGAATATCCTAACTTTCCACAAATTCATCAGCCAGATGAGATCTACGTGAACGAGTGTTGGCATACATAAAAAGGAAATTATAATCAACTACACCCTGATTAGGCGAATATGGGGTTCCGAAATGTCATCCCTATATCTTAAAGCAATCACCGAGTCTCCATCAAAGGCATAGAGATCTCTGCACGCCTTCAACAGGATGCCTGCCCAAACCATCAAACCTTTACTAATCTATCACTTTTTCGAATGTTGTAGGGGATATAATAGGTTTATAGTTCCCTCCAGATCAAGATACGTCGAGAATCAGTGGTTACTCAGAATATTGACTCCTCATTGAACAGAACGGTCTTTTACTGATCCGTGCTCTAATGTTGATGTTTTCTGCAATGTGTTAAACAGACTATTCTGAGCAAAAGCAAAAAGGACACAGAGGGGTTTTGCAAGCACACCTCTATTCATGTAACCTTCTGGAAACAACAACCCTTTAAACTTAGGTTCTTGTGACAAAAAGAAATTCACGAGGCAGCTAAAGAACTGTTTCACTGATCTTCGTGAGTCGACATGGCTTTTGGAGAAACTTACCCAAGTTTTTTTTTCTTTAAATATCCAGTTTCATTAAATTGCCGTGGCCACAGTAGTTGTAATAGTTACGGATTTACTGCCGGCATTGGTTTTGTCGAATCATGGGTTCGAACACTGATGCCGCTACAGCCCAGTCGTGTAATCGGAAATCTTTCGAGAGTTCAAGTCCTCCCATTGGTGTGGTGTAGAAGTTTGGAGAGGAAGGTACCAGATCATGTGTCTGAGTAGACTCGTCGGTATTAAATTGGCTGAAAGTATCAACACATAACTTTATTCTTGAAAAATAACTAACTATTTACAACTGTTGCCAACTGCGCAACAGAAATATTTGATATAGTCTCATTTCCTACAGTGTCTTTCTCATCACGTGACCAATGTTTGAAATTGCGATGTCTGTCGCCAATAGGCCTTGTGTTGCTTCTCGGTGGGGTGTTAATAAACAATCACTCTTTAAGCTGTCTTCATAACTCTTGCCCTTACATTAAAGTCTCTAGCAATTTGAACTTGAAACTGCCTTGCCTCAAGTCTTCCACCGATTCTCTACCTTCTTATTCCATAATCCAAATGTTTTCAGTTATTCATTTGAAATGTTTGGCTTTGAATTTCACCGAATTCTTTCAAAAAAAATGCGCAAGTCACCGAGGTGTGCTAACAAACGCGAAATGCGAAAATTGGACAATGCGCCTACAAATGATTTTCTTGCAAATGCTCAATGCACATGCAGTGTATGCCAACCTGGTAGATATTCGAAATTTGGGATTTCACGTGCATATATTTTGGAAGTGTTAGTTTTATCTTTCGTTCAATATATTTTTCGAGAAATTCGACTAAATATGGAGGTTCTCTTAATTTTGAGCAATGTAACTTCAGGCTGTTTGCGATTTTACCTCCAACTATTAATGTCTGTGTTTACTTTCTAATATTATGTATTACATTCCTAATTCTTTTTCAATAAAATGAAACGCGATATATGCAGAGGTTAAATTGCATTTAAAATAGTGTACTGAGAGTGAATTTAAGGGAGATACGTATTTAAAAACGACTGAGAATCGTATACTTTAAAATTCTTAAAATAAAAAAAAATAGATAGCCTTATTTTCTTATACTCCCTCTTAGGTTTGGTAGATAGTAAAATTAATATTTATCAAATAAAAAAAAACTTAAGCCAATGCCCCAATAAAATTGCGTTTTTTTTATTATGTGTTAACATGTTGTTTTGAGAAAATAGTGTTACAAAAATGCGTGGGTATAAAATGAAAGACACAAAGCATTTGGTTGAAATGTTTGACATAATACATTATGATTATTATAAATACATTTAGTTTGCTTAACATATATTTGCATCGCTAAGACGTATTTAAATTAATATTTTATCATCTGCTTTTATTTTAATATTCGAACAGTATATTAATGTCTACTTTAATAATTTACCGTTTGCTATTATTTTAATATCTGATGTGATAAATGATTTTTTTTATGGCAGAATCGGGTTTTTTTTTTTTTTTTTTTTTTAATTATTTTTATTTGCTAACATTGGCAACATTTTTGTACCAATGTTTTGCTTGTGAAAATAAAAATACATTAGTAATTTGTAGAAGGTATTTTCTTTTCATGATAGTAATTCCTTCTGTGAAGTCAGGGACTCGGAATTACTCTTACTTTACGCTAAATAATATTCATTTTATATAATTCTACTTTTTCGGGAACTGAACAGGAAAAAAAATGTTAGCACATATTAAAACTGAATTAGCAAAACCACTTTCACAAATTGTGTTTATATTTATTATATCTATACATAGCAAATAAAAATAAATATATCCTTTAAATAAAAATTATCATCATCATTAAATATTGAACTTACTAGATGCATATATTATATTTAGAACATATTGATTTCTCATGTCTGTCTTCTTTTCGGGTAAATTCTCTTCGATAGAAACAGAAATTGAATAAATAATCGTTAAGAATAAAAACTCCATTTTCTTACATTTTCATACTGTATCATTTATTTGAAATAATACACTTCTGGTACATACTGAAGGTTCTATAATTTATATTTATTTTTATATTTTATTTTCACATGCACTGTTTTTTCAAAGTCCTTGAGAATCTGTAATGTAATGCAACATCTTCACCTATTTTACAAAATACATTTTAAAAGCTTTTGCTGCATATTTTAAAGTATGTATTGTTTTACTCATTACCTGAAAATATTTCATTTATTTTGTGTCCCTACTGAAAGTACAAAAATAATCTATTTCTTAAATTGCAAAAATTTGAATTGTACGATTGTTTCCTCTAGTCAAAGAAACGGCAAAAAATCATACGATGATGTATTTTATTATTATACAGTTTTCAAACAGTAAATTTTTCAGCCCAAACATTTTTAAAACAAAATTCTCGGTGTAATCAATTATCAAAGGAATATAGTTTCAGACATTTTCCAAACGAAAATATTTCTTTGCAAATGCGCTTTTATAAAATAAGTCTTTATTTTCGGTTTGTTATCAGTTTGCAAATTCTCAGAAGTAAAATTTGTCTTCATATCTGAAAGTTGGCATAGTTTCGTTATTTATTTTTTTCCCCCTTTAATTCTGTTGGCGTTTTGAAAGAAATGAATGGAGTAATTTGAAATTTTCGTCATTTATCATGAAATACTGATTGCATATACTGTATTACAAATACATTATTCATCGCGGTCTTAATCCTGATACATTTTTAAAAAAAAAATAAACCCGCTATTTTTTGGCTAGCTTTAATTTTTTTTTAAATGTCGATAAAGTTTACACAGCGAATTACATTGATGGAAATATAAATTCTCTAAATAATATTCTTCTATTTATTGTTCATATTATACCTTAAAAATGTATTATCCCACAATTCGAAACTGATAAAGAAAGGAATAAAAATAAGTAATAATGCCCGGTGAAGAAATTCATTAATGGCTCAGTTTTCAAAGACGTTGCATGTTCTTAATAATCGTTCAATAAGTCCTTAGAAATTTCAAGAGATGGTGCCCGTAGCATCGAAAAGGATTTTTTAGTAGGTATCATAACTTACTAGATAGTTATCTAAGTCTCAGTTACTCGTATTCGTAATCATGGCACCTTTCGCACCTTAGAATATCTTTGTCATTACTTTTCTAGCCCATGATATTATCCCTTTTTCTTTGGAGCTTATTCACTGGTAGTAATCTATTGTTTTGATTTTTGCTTGGCTTCCGGGTAATAACAATGAATCCAGGTATCATTAGCAGTGACAACTCGACGGGAAAGCGATCAAAATTTGATTTAAATTATAACCAAATGAAAACTAATACATGAATCAATGTCAAATTTGTTTGGGCTTCGTTTGATAGATGGCACCACGCAATGGTGACAACAATTTATCTTAATGATGCCCTCTGTCATTACAAATACAGTACATTTTGTTCCACCCTCGTATTTTTGCGGACACATAGGTACCCAAACCAAACCTGCTTCCAAAACATAACTGAAGATTACAGGTATCGCCAAAGTGGTGATCCAGAATTCTGACAATAGATGGCAGCCCATTTTAGCCTAAATCTATTGGTTTAATATACTCCCATATAAACTTGCCTCATGGTGTTTAACTAAGACATTCCACTCGTAAATCATTAGTAATACAAATTCTAAGGCAACGTACATAAAATAGAATCAATCAATTTGACAGCAGATGATATCTACTAAAAACACATTCAAAACAATAGAGAAATATACAAAGTATACAAATAAACACTATTCATTAAATATCGCTCAGAAATTACCAAAAGTTAAAAATATATATTTCTTTCTAGAGAGAGGGCGATGGTGGTGACTCTCTCGCCCACAAATCGAAACTAATGATGACACCAGAAAAATATACAACAAATGGAGTGGAACACGGTATCCCTTTCTGGTTCAGCTGTTTAAGGCGTAGTATTAGGAACAAGTCTGCGGATCCACATATAGGCAGATCAAAACAGCCAACAGTAACCGCAGAAACATAAATACGAATATAATATTGTTCTAAGCCCTAATCGATTCGTGGCCGGCGATTTTCGTTCAGTCGTGGGTTCGATCCTTGGTCGCCAAAGACCTGCCATGTAGCTGGGGCTGAGGCACGTTAAATCTGTCGGGGCCCAAAGTCCTCCTGTGGCGTGGTGTGAATGTTAGAAGAGGGGGTGCCAGTCAGGTGTCGTCCTCGTCATTTGACCGTGGTTCAAAATTACGAGGTCCGTCACCAATAACCCTCGTGTTGCTTCTAGTGCGACGTTAATATAAACGAAACAAAACTAATCTAAGCCCTAAGCGTGGATTTGATTATGTTGATCATGTGCATATCATTAACTGACTCGAAATCAGATGGTTTAAAAATCAACAGCTTCACTTAAAAAACACAACTTTCTGACTCCAAGTCAGAAGACTTAGCGTTCAAATCACGTCCAGGCCAATAATGTTGATGTCATCTAACATACTCCAGATCAAAAGGTTTGAAAATCAGTAGCTACATTTCGCACAACAGCAATTTATTGAATTTAAAATCATTTAAATTAATGGAAACATCAGCTGACTACCGGAGAAGCTAAAAGAAATTGTGTCAGAAAAGAAAATTCAGGAGGAAATTGTTCTTTGTTCAGCTATTGAAGAAGAGCTTGATTTCACTTCTCCTCAGCTGTTCGTTCACACTCAGCCAGCCCGATTCTCAACAACTGCCTGCTCCCATTCACGATGGTCAGCGTGCAAGGATAGCAAAATGTTATAACCTCATGTTTTGTTTTAGTTTAGTTTTTATTAACGTCGCTCTAGAAGCAACACGAGGACTACTGGCGACGGACCTCGTAATTGTGAACCTCAGTCAAGTGACGAAGACGACACCTGAGCTGGCAACCCCCCTCTCTCCTAACATCCACGCCAACGGGATGACTTTGGGCTCCGACAGATTTTACGTGCATCAGCCCCGGCTACACGGCGGGTCTTTAGCGGCCAAGAATCGAACCCGCAACTGAACGAAAACAGCCGGCCACAAATCCGAAACCATGTCCACTAAGCTACCGTGGCTTACAACCTCTTGTTATTAACTAAGTCTTTGCAATGACAAAATAGAAATAAGGGGATATTAATTAAATTCGAGTCAAATAATATCATAAAAGCTCTTATAAAAATTTAATTAAAACTGTCTTTGTGTAATGTGTTAAAGAAAAGACCCAAAATTGTAACGTTTCTTGAACTTGAAAGGGGTTATAAAATAAATTTTCTATTCTGACTGTTCTGTCCTGTAGACAGGAACATATTTTATGTCGTATCTCATTTCTATTTGAATCCTAAGAAATTCCTAGTTCGAAATGTGTTCCGAATTTAGCTCCATTTGATGATCGGATGTAAAAAAGGGGTCCCGGTTTAGCTCATGCATATCATAAGAAGCGACTGAAATGGGTACCAGTGTCAGCTCCGGGGGATTGTATTAGGGGACTGGTCCTCCAGGTTTGGAAGGGATATCGGCTCAGCAGTTTACCTTCTTTTGATTTGTTCGGTATCATGACCACAATGCACCCTAGTGATCGTTTTCTTTCCCATGGGATTCACTGTCTTTGGTAAGCACAGGTGACGTGCCCTAAGGATACATTTCTCTATTTTCAACCCTCCGCCATGTTAAACAATTTTTTTGTCTTTTTTAATTTTGTCACGCATCTAGATCCCAGCTTCACACTTTACAAACTTTACACACACTCATTTACTTTGTTTGGCGCAGTATATCCCCATCTGGCTTTTACGCCATTAAAAAAACCATCTCTTAAAAATACTGCGCCATTAATAAATGCGCCATTAAAAATACTATCCCAGTTGTACTTGTTTGGCCCATTATGGCCACATCTGGCTCTTGCTCCATTTAACTCCATCATCTCTCACTGGTCATAATATACTGCAGATAATGTTTTGCATTTGTCGCTTCGCCTCATTTGGCGCAGCTTAGCCACATCTTTAGCGCTTGCGTCATCAAACACTACATTCACACACATTCTGAATTTCGTGTCTTACACCGCAATACTAACTATTTGAGTTTTCATTTTGTATGTTAATGAGAAAAAATTTCTTATTTATGGAAAATTTCTAAATTTTAAAAACACAAGGTTATAAACAGATGTGTTAATTATAATGCAGCAAATTTGGTATTTTTTCGTCTGAAAATGTATTCCTATTTTAAGTAACGATCTTTTACGTAACCGTCTTTTTCTATATCTGGAAAACTAGTGTCGAAAATTCGGCTTCACACATGACAAAATACATCAGAAATTTAGGATCTTTTTTCTTCTAAAACTCTCTTGACGACACAACAGTCAAAAATTCATCAATGACCTCGTATGTCTTTGAGTGATGTGTCATGACAGTTCAATTACAAACTCAACATCTAAATGCAGCAATTCTGTCTTAAATTCAGTGGTAAATGTAAAAGAACTCCTTAACGATACTTTGTCGCTGTTTAATGATGGTAAACATTTCTTAAGGTTAGTTTCGAAGCTAGAGAATATTTCTTGTTATCAGCTGAAATCTCAACCAATAATGAACTCATTGAATTCATTCTAATATTCTGTTAGCATCATAATTACCAGCTTCCACAAAACGTGGCCACAGCATGAATTCTTTGAAGCAGCTGCAGCCATCTCTTACACTTAAGAATTAGTAATATTGTTACCAGGTCAGATCAAATGTAAATTATGAGAAAAATTCAAAATTATCACAAAGATATTCCGCATGTTATCGCAAATTACCATCTCATGAAGCGAAGACTTGGTGACCCGAGAATAGCTTTTCAAGACTCGATACTGCGTAGCGACCCACCATTTGAGAAAACCTGCCTTAAAGCGTTAAATGATATCATCACCAAATAATTTTTTTTTTGTCATTAAATAATTCTGGAGAGGAAAATATATATCGACAATCACGATAAAATCTTTGGTTCCTCCCTTTTCTACTACCTCATTTGTAGTAAGCGTGGAATAACACATAGGACTAGTAGGTTACCACATTGCACTAATTATCTTCCATTTATCCCTTTACTGGAATATAACATGTAAATTTCATCCATAAATATTGAAGGGAAATAAAACCAAATGATATAATTACAGATTCCACAATTGGCAGTTCTAATATAGTGTTTTTTGCTTTTCTGTGTAATGAATGAAATCATTAAGGCCGAAATTGCCTGACGTATCATGGTAGCGTTTTCCTCAAATCGCGGGTTCAATCCCTGATGCAACTAAAGACCGCCGGGGCTGATGAACTTTAAACCTGGGAGAGGTCCCAAAACCTCCCGTTAGAAATTTAGACATGTAGGTGCCAACTCAGGTATCATCCTCTTCACTTGACCAAGGCTCAAAACAACGAGGTTTGTCACCAATAGCTCTCGTATCGCTTCTCAGTGTGACGTTAATAAGCAATCGAATCAAAGGACTCGTTCGCTTACCAAGGAGGAGGTGCAAGGGCTGTATATCTATATCACAACAAACATTATAACGCCCGTGTTATTACTTCCTACTGCGGTCATTATAAATCAATATTTGAAATAGTCATTAATCAATAATCCAAAAAAATAGAAAGTCATACAGCTAAGATGACACAGTTATTTTAGTCAAATCTATGAAAATTCAAATGTCAATTCCTAACCTTCTATATACCTACCATTACTAATCTACTATAACCTCCTTAAGTGCGCTTGATCCTGAAGATTGCTAGTATACAGATTACTTGTCATAACGAACCAATCGGCTTCGAATCCTTAGTGAATTTCTAGCTGTGATGTAATCACTCCTTGCACTTGTCAATAAATGCACTTATTTTTACGTTTAAATCTCCTCTACTACTAAGAAGCCTACAAACTTTCGTACTAAATACTTCTTTACAGAAATATGTAGCTCCTTATTTCTATTCATTTCAGTTCAGTTATTCTAATCTAATCTACATAATTCACATTTCGTTTATTGTTTCAATAAAAGAAATCAAGGAGGAAACATGATTGAGCCCATTTTATTATATATAGAGTAAATTAAAATGAATCATCCGATTTCAAAATGCTATATTTTCATAAGTAAACGACACAGAATCATAAGTAATACACGAATACAAAGGGAAAATGTAGTTTTTTTACAAGTGTTCGAAGAAATTTCCTTTCGTTACACTTATAATATCCATTCTATATGTAAATTTTTTCCAAACACGTTGTAAAGTTCCAGTAGTATTTGAATGTAAAGTAGGAGAAATTCGTTGTTTATGTTCACATAAATTTGTGAGTAATGATGGCGCATTCACTTTATCTTTCACAACCCCTCAAAGGAAGAAATCTCGTGAGGTCATATCAGGTGATTTCGATAGCTAGCTGAGTAATATCAAGTCTTTTGATTCCCTGCTATCGATCCAACCACGAGGTAGCTTCGTGAAAGCTTCTAAAACAGCTTTCGTGAAATAGCTTCACGAAGAACAAACGAGGGTCATTTATTGTTTACAATATAAAACTTCCACATTTGTCCATTGAGTTCATGTATTACTTATCATTTTGTGACGTTTATTTTTGAAAATATAGAATTAAGAAATCGGATGATTCATTTTGAATAACACTGTATAACTTTAAACTCTTTATTAGCCACATTTTCCTGCTTGGTTATTCTTTTGCAAATTGATTTCAAATTTTAACAGAGCTCTGTGTAACATTTTAAAATGAATGAAGTCTACTCCCAGGTTATATAAATAATATTTATAAAGCTGACAGTACAGAAATCATTTTGAATCGGAAGGCGGTTTTCATTAAATTATATTGAACAGCTTTCGTCGACGAAAATAAATTTATCTACGACCTTATGTTATAGAAGTTAGAATAAAATTCACACTAATCCTATTAATAGACATCCATTAACTCAATTCTTTTAGTCATAATGGAAAGATCTGAAATGTTTTAGAGTGCTATACTAAAGATAATTTTAGCCTATTTTCGAGAATTATTATGATACACTTTCCCGCTGTTTTATTCTACATACACTTATACTTGTTTTCTTCACATTTTAAATGGAATTAAGCTTTTATTGAAGATTTAATCACTGCAATGTATTAAATATATTCCATGAATAATGATGATTTCATTGCAATAAATAGTACAAGGTACACATAAAAAAATATTAATACGTACGATTAAATCCTTAGGACTCTATTGGCCACTTTGATTTTGTGATTGATTTTCTACTACCCTCCTCAAATTTATACTACTTTATGTGTAAGAATGCAAAAAAGTGCATTCGAAAGAGGAAAAAATAATGAAGGAATTTTTCCTCCGATTTTTAGTAGTATTTTTACTTCTGATTTAATGATTCGTTTGTGGGTTTTCTGGTATTTAAAAAATATTCTAAGAAACCAGGGAGAAAATGTTACTCCGCAGAAACCTTCTTTACTTTTTGCTCTTCTGAATGCCTTTTTGCATTCAGATAGATAAAGTAATACAGATTTGAGGACGGTAGTAGAAATTCTATACGATTAACATTACATTCACGAAATCAAAATGGCTGGTAAATGGGAGCCTTAAGTAATTTCGGCATCTAAAATATCTGCTTGTTACTTTACTGGATACGCATAAACCTCTTTATTTCTTTAATAATTTATAATTGCATTACTTTATTTCATCATTAATTTTATTTATTCTCGTGAAAGTGTATTCTATTAATAAATAATTATGTTCTTAAAGTTATTATGTTTCGTATTTGTATAAAGGAAAAAGCAGGCCTGCATTTATCAGCATTATTCCTGTTTTTGTCTGTTTTCGGTCTCATCTCTAAATTATTCGATTTTGAGTTTCTTAAGTATGAATACAGATCAGATGATTATTACGTATTTTAACTTCTTTAAGTCATGTGACTGATCGATGTTTGTTAGGAGACAATATTGTATAGTACAATAATTAACTTTTGTATCAAGTAAGCGGTAATCATTATCAGTGTAATGGTTAATTTTTTCAAAATATTGTAACGTTTCGGTGATCACAAAAAGAGATTCGTCAATAATGCAAAAGAAAAATATTTAAGTATTCCATGAAATTTTAATTTTTTTTTTTACCTTTGTTTATAAGCCAATTTTTTGTAAAAAGATATTATGCATGTGGTTGTGATGACTTTCTGCCTCCGTCTAACTCACCCAGAGCAGGAATCAAAAGTTCTAAACCATAGATACATGTGTTTCAAATCAACAATTCTAGATATGGATAATAAGGGGTTTCCCATGCACTGCGGGTGTGGACAGACCGACGAATGAGAGGGAAAAGATGAGATGGCTTCCAGACGATTTCAACGTGATTCTGCTCAACGAAAGGGGTGAATATTCCTCTATTATAAGTAATCTCATAGTTCTGTAAAAACTTTAATAATTAGTATCATTCGATGTAATTAATTCTTCAAAAATTGTTTCGTAATTTCTAGGCAGTAACTAGTCCCCGTATACAGGAAATACAATGGAAATTACTCTATGTTTTATTGTGAAGAACGAAAATTCAAAAATATAATGTTTAAGCAAATCTCAAAAATACATTTTTATCACTAAAAGTGTGATTTTAATCATTTATGAGCTTAATAAAATGCACGATTCACAACACATTTTAATGTTAATCGTACACTACATGAAAGGGTAGTGCACCATTTCTCAAATGAAATGTCTTCCGCGATTATCTCATCTGTTCACATCGTGAACTTAGACGAAATTATTTTTAATAGTATTTATTGCTGTCTTCGTGAACGATTATTTCTGAAGAAATTACTCCTTCTGTTCCATAATAATAGTAGCAAGTGAATATTTAAAAGGAAATTATTGCCGAATATAGTTGTAGGTTCAGTTGTAGCGCAAAATTACGAACCTTCAATCAAAATCAGTTTTCCATCCCATCTGTCATTTATTTTGACATAGCTTTCAATTTTTAGGTTACCCTAATTATTACGAATTATAACTATTTTTCTAATTTCATCAACCGAACGAAATCAATTGTTTCATTTCAGTTGATTATTAATCCATTGTAATCACTCCAACTGTTCCACCAAGGCTTCCATTTCTTCACACTATAATAAAGCACATGAATCATTCATTCATTGAATGAAATTCATGTTATGGGAAATAAGTATTCATTCCAGCCTGTGTGAAAAACACCAGCAATAAAAGGGAAATGATAATGTATTTAATTACAAAGATATTAACTTAAATTTTGGCCGATAAATGATTTCCACACATATTTTGTCCATAAATGCAATTTTTAGACAATTTCAGAAATAAAAAAATATACTCGTGTACATTTTGAGGAACAACTTTTTGACATTTCATGAGCTGCAAAGTGTTTATCTAAAACTAATAGAATTTTTATTATTAAATTGCAAACTTTCTCTATTCTTTTATTCTATTTTCAGATGGTTTACTGTTAATGATTGGATTAAATTCCATTAAAAAATGGTGTATTTAAAAAAAAGTTAGAATCATAAGAGAGAATAAATATTACCAAAATAATTTGTTTTCATTAGGGAAAAAAACGCCTTTCAATATATTATTCTTTAAAAGTTCAAGGTTACTAACAAAAACATCACCTCTAAAAATAGATATCATTAAAGTTATTCTTTTCTAAAAAAAAAAGAAGAAGAAAGCCCCGTTTTTTCCTGCTGATTTCTTTTATCTCTCGTTTTTAGATTAGTTTATTTTTTTATTTATTTTTTGTGTCATTTTTATTTTTTTTTTATTTATTTATTTATTTATTTATTTTTTTTTTTTTTGCATTAATTTTCAACTTGACATTAAATTGTACCTTTAAGGTGCATATACGTAAAACTGTTTCTCGTAGTTTGTGGCCGTCTTGATGCAACTAAAGATCCAAACTGTAGCCGGGCTTATGCACGTTAAATCTATCGTGGCTCAATGTCCTCCCATTGACGTGGTGTTGAAGTTAGGATAGCGAAGTGCCAGTTCAGGTGTCGTCCTTGTCACTTGACCGAGGTAAAAAATTATAAGATCCTTTGCTAATAGCCCTCGTGTTGTTCTGGTTCGTCGTTAATGAATTGAAATATCTTTTCACTTATTGCATTTATATTTCTCACGGAAATTTTCATCTGACGTAAGCCTACCGAATTGTTTTGTTTGATTTAAGCCTAACTATGAAATAATAAATTGTATTCAAATTTCGCAACGGGCCAAGTTAACTCAGATATTGGGTGATTTTCAATTCCAGTTGTATGTTAGATTCCGATTCTAATAAAAATCGTTAAGGAGAATATTGAGGGTTTATGCGAATTAAATTGAATTAATCCTTAATATTCTCATTGACGTGGTGTGGAAATCAGAAGAGAAAAGCACCAGCTCAAGTCTCAACGTCATTTAACAGAGATTCAAAATTAACTACCTAGTCAATAGCCTACGTGTACTTCTAAAGCAAGTTATTTTAAATCAAAACAAACCAAAAAATTTTACATTTTAAAAATAATGTTTTACGTCCATAAATCTATCTTATAATTTACATTACATTTCCGATAATGTAAGTTCAGCTATAATATGATGTTTCATTGAAAAGTAATTCTTTTATTGTCACAGCTTGTGCCGTCACAATGTTTTGCTGCTATCGTGTATTTGATCTATTGAAAGTTAATGAAGTTAAACCACTAACTACAAGGTCCAAACCTTTTTAATTAATTTTATTCTTTATGACAGAGTATTCCAAAACTAAGTTACTTATCAAGTCTGTGAAGCAGACTCTTACGCATCTCCACTACAAAAGATTAATGCTATAAAATTCGACTTAATCGTGCTACTGACAATCCGGATCAGACCAAGTATTCTTTCACTGCTGATAATCTTACCCTAATCTCCTTATACTATATAATAAAAGATTAATGTTATAAAAAACAGTATTTTATCCTATCACCAACTATTTAGGTCCAACAAAGTATTCATTCATTGCTGAATATCTTTTTTTTTTTTACTAATCGTTAAAACTTCCAATCTCTGTTTTTTATCCCCACTAATTCCTCTCCTTTGCTGTAGATTCCTCCAACCTCTTGTCAGCTAACATCTGCCTTCTACACTTTTCTATCCTTCACCACGCTTCAGTTTACGTAGCAATTCGGATTTAGAAAATTCACATATAGAGACTCTCAAACCAAACAATGTCATAGAAATTCCCACAAGGAAAATTGAAAGAAAACGCTTGCGGTAACCCCCATTACAAGCTGTTTTATTCTGTTACCCGATTTTTGCAATCCTGAAGCGTGTCTGAAAGCTACATGTATCCTCAATGAAATGCATTTTTCTCTTTTTGACATAGTCTCCATCCCTTTCCAAGACTCACTGGAGATGAATTCCGTTGGTTGTTGTTGACACTAAACTTTAATAGTTATGCTCTTAAAGCCTAGTGTCTCATCTTTAAATCGAAATTGATTCTCTTAGGTGTGCTTTAATTTTAGGAAAGAGAAGAAAGTCTTAAGTTTCAAGGTGAAGGAAAATGATACCTCGCTGCTTCAAACTCATCTCCATGTGAGTTAAATCTTTTATAGTTTTTAGCACACCAGCGACACTTAGGAACAAAGACCACGAATGCATTACATAGAGAATACATGTAGCTTTCAGGTGTAACAAGAGTTTTGAACATTAGGGGACAAATGAAAAGGTTATAGTCATGTATGCATTATTTTCCATTCAAGCCTCATATTGTTTAATAACGATGCGCTTATCATGAATAATAAGTCCACTGTAAACTATAATATTTCGCGAGTTTACCTACTTTTTTTATAGAAATGGCATCGGTGATTTTTTTTAATTAAACTTTTCAAGCAATTGTAATTAAAAATATTTTCGATATGTGTATTTAAGTAGTGAGATTCGATTGATGTATTTAGTTATTAACTAATCGAATCAATTCAAATCGATGTAATTCAAATTATAGCATACAAGTATATTACTACAATTCGAAAACGCTTGTTTAAAGCCTAAGTTTTACTTAGGCTTCAAACAAGCTTGACTTCAAAAGGTTCTCATTTCAGAGAGAATCATTTTTCAAACATTCGATAAAAAAAATAAAACAAATCTTCGGAATGTTTTAAAGTTAACACGTAATCTTCGAAATATATTAATGTATAAGTAACATAATTATATTTGTTGATTCATATGCTGAATCCAGAGTTCCTACATTCAGAAATAGTACCAACAAAAAGCTTGCAAATATATGGATGTCTCCTTTAATTGCAGAGCAGTGAATGCATGAGTTTTAATATTCAAGTTTCGATAAATCTCATGTCTTTAAAACGGATTAGTCCTCTGGTAATCAAATTATCTATACTCTCTGTTTAACTATCAGCTTTTTAACTCTATGGTAACTGCAATCAGGGACTTATTCCATTTGTGTTGAAGCGTGCGTAATGAATGTTTCGAATCATTGGAAAACGTTCTGGGGTTGAAAAGCGATACGGTCGAATCCATTGATTAGCCGACTTTGCATAGCAATCCCCCCTCTCCTCCGAACTTTATCATAAAACTAATTTATTCCTTCGTTGAGAAGTATTGATCCTGAAATTGACTTTACCATCCAAATTGTACATGTCAACCAGTTAACAAAGGATTAAAGTTTGGTCTCTATAGGTAGAAATCGAATATCTCTACTTCCTTCATTTTGTGGAAGTATTCGAAATTGTTTTGAAGGTTCAGAAAATTTATTAGATTCGTAATTCAGAGTCTTTAAAATGCTTCTACAATATATTCTTAATAATACACATTGTTGTAGCCCTCATAATTTATTTATTATACATAAATATATATATATATATATATATATATATATATATATATATATATATATGGAGGGGTGCATGGCTTAAGATAGATAGATGGGCGGATCGATCGATTGGATTGGACAGAATAGGAAAGGATAGGATAGGAGAAGATAGATAATGATTCAACTTAAATTTGTAGTAATTTCACTGAAAAAATAATTTAATTCCCTAATTTTTTCATTCTCAAACTCAAAAGTTCATTCTTTTTTTTCTGATCAAATTCCAAATTACCCTTTTATTTATTAAATCACAAACTCATAAAATCGGTTTAATCAGTTTTCACGTAGTCATAAACCTATTAGAAATAATCCTTACTAGACTGACGGACGTCAGGAAAATTTCCTCAGAATCCCTTGATTTTAAACCACGTGAGTTACCCCTGAGATCGGTAGAAGTC